>JAQIXL010001408.1:0-18332 GCA_034700245.1 Poikilolaimus oxycercus
TTAGAGCTCATCTTTGAAAAAACCACTCAAGATTTCCAACAGCATTTTACATTCAGTATCCTTAGGTTTTGTCTAGTACAAAGTACCACGCAATCCCATTCGACTATGCCGGCGGCGATCGCATCCTAATCCGAGTGGAAAAGCCGGCCACCAAGCTCGATCCCCTTTTTGTTGGACCCTTTGAGGTCGTGTGCACAAATGCGGAGAACGTACAATACAGGACGGACAAGGGAGACGTCAGGACGGTCCATAAGAATCGGACGAGACCGTTCCATGGACCTACAATCAACAGGCCAACGGCTAGGGTGCCGGCCGCAGGGCCCGCGGCGGCTACCGTAGCTCCTCTCGATCCAGTCCCTAACCCCGCCAACAACCGATACAACCTTCGTCCTCGCCCGACTCGCCTCCCTCGTTGATTTATTGTGGTGTGCATGTGCGTCTGTGTCTTTAACCTTGTGATTCTGGTGTAGTTTGTGCCCTGCCCCGCTTATTGCCTGATCGCATATTATTGTAACGCTTTTAGATGCAGTGCATGGTTTTCAGGCACTTTTGTGCGCTGGTAGACGCAGCGCTGCACACTCTCTTAAGTGATGTAAGCCGCCCAATGATTGATGCTCTCATCTGCCTGCCCACTAGTCATGCCCCCTCGCTCCCCGGTCTTTCTCCCTTCCATTTGCCCTTCTTCGTCTTAAATTCTCTTTCCCTCCCTTCCCTGACCCATCTATCGCTAACAATAAGTCACCAGCAGAATTTCTCTTTTGGAGCGTCCCCCTTTCACAAGTTCTTCAGTTTGTTTCATACTCGACAACCCTAATGAACGCCTGGAGAGGTCTTCCCACGCAGAGAAGCGCGCGCGGAAACGCGTGCGAAACAGCGGCAACACTCACCGGTGTGGAGAGCTAACGAGAAATAGCTCTCCCTTACGGCGTATGTCAAAACACAAAACCCGTTGGTTTCTAGAGAAAGCTGAACACTCACGTTGACGGCGAGGACGCCGAGCTTTACCAAGGACGGCAGTCGTGGACGAGCTGAAGAGACTGACCGAGCAGATGCGCCGCGTGAGATGACCAGAGAGGCGGCGCTGGCCGCCCGAGGCCGCGCCCGAATCGAACACGCCACAACACCCGGCCCACTCGCCTCGTCAAGGTCATCACCAGGGCAGCCGCTGAGGTCGCCGGCGAGCAGTGAAGATCCTCTCCACAGTATCCCTTTTGACTTTAGGCGATTCCCCCTTTGGTTTATGTTTGTGCCCTTTTTTTAAGAGAAAGTTTGTTCGTCTGAGAACTTCTTATTCCCCCTTTCCCCCAAGTGCTTTTCGCTGTATATATTAGAGCCGAGGGCGGCTTACTTGAAGGTGGAGGGGATGTTGCCCGACATAGGGCCGAGACGTTTAGTAACTTTTGGGACTTCTCTCGAAAGAGGCACGTGTCTGCCCCGCCCTCCGGGACGAGGCAGAGAGAAGCGTGTGCCTCCCCAAGGGCTCTCGGCCCTAAGCCGCGCTCCCCTCTCCACTAGTATAGTCTGCTTATTTCCCCTTATTAGTCCAGATAAACCTACGTACAGAACCTGTTTCATCACCAACAACAACTCGGAAATAACAATGGATTTAAGTCTGCACAGGGTGACTTTCAACAACAGTTCAACACGCTTCACATCATATTGCCCGCTGGAGTTTTGTGAGATCGACGATGCGGCTCTTCTCGGATTGCGCAAGAGCAGTCTCTGTCTGGAAAAAATCCGTACTTGCATCACTCTTGAAGGTTTGAATGCTTTTGAAAAGCAGTTTCTGGCTCACCCCGAAATGCAATTTGCTCGACTAGATTATTTGACCATGGAGGCCAATTCGTTCGAGTTCCCCGCTCGACATGGTCTCGTACACAAAGAAGATTCTGACAGTTACAACCAATACAACTTAATTTCCGACAACGGCGAAGAGTATGCTCTTTATTTTCGGGATGCAACCTGTGATCTGCCATTGCCGTCCACTTTGATCTCTTATCATATCGCATTTCAGCGAATGTAGTTTCGGAGTTCTGACATTTTTCATGGGTGTTTTGCAACGATTGCTTACTCTGTGACCCTTCTAGTATGCTTCCCGAATACGACGCATGCTATAAAGGTGTCATACAGTAGAAGTGTTAGTGCTCCAAGTTTGCCATCGCAACGAACGAATCGCTATAAAACAAAGCACGATGACGGAAGCTAACCCTTTACTGTTCGGTAATTCTTTCCAATACCAATTTAATGGGCTTTTGAATGTTGTAAAACACAGTTAAAAATACGGAAAATGGAAGAACTCGACAAGGATGGCAAAATGACGACAATTAAGTCCAAATTTATGTGTATTAAAGATCCAGGTCAAGACATCATTTAATTGAGCATGAAAGATATCAGTGTTGATTTTTGGGCCCATCGCATGAGACCTTACAATTTTTGAATACGAATCGTACAACACTGTTCGCGCTTGTCTTCAAATGAAACACAGACGGCCTCGCCGGAATTGAAGGTCGATGCAACGATGAACTTTGTGGGATTGGACTTCGATGATCGGCTCTGAGGAGGGAGCGCTTGTGCCATATCTGTCGTTCCACACTATTCAGCAAGTTGTTGTCCCGGCGAAGAAGCTTTTCATGTGTCTATTACAGACCACTAAAGGGGATGAAAAGAAGCAAGATTTTATTCTGTTCGGTCGCCATTTTGGTGAACGCGACCACAATGCTTCAGAAGCGACAGTCGCGAATCAAGAGGAATCGTCATCGAAGGTGGTCTTCAAAGGTTCTGGTTCTTTAAACCATTGTCGAGACAGAAAAATGGTCCTCTCTCAGATTCATTCGTTTCCCTGTTTAGCCGCAATCAAATTCCAACAGCGGCATGACTGTCGAAGTCGTTTATCGGGGTGAGACAAGCGCACTCAAGGCGCTCGACTCGCCAATCGCACGCTGTTCGAGAGGGCAGACGAATCGATGCACGCAAAAACAGCTGAGAGCGCCCTCGCCTCGCGTGAGAAGGGGGTGCGCCCCGACCGTCTGGTCGGTGACGCACGTTCTTCTTTGCTCGCAACAACCGAGCAACGCAAAGACTGTTTCGCAACTTTTCGTTTTCTTGATGTTTCTTTGAGATACTTGTTTCATGTTGAATGAATTGACCATTGAGGTCTGCCACTGCGTCCCTCCACATTTCGCCAGTTCGCCGTGTGTCAATCAGAAACCCTTTTGCCGCTGATTTGGGACGAATTGATGATTTGGGACGGAGCGTGAAAATGTTAAGAACAATTGTTTAGGAATGCACTTACGATCACCAATCTTCATCGTTCTCGCTTTGGCGTTCAGCGTCGGCGCCGAAAGTGTGACCGAGGATGTTTTCAATAAAGGCGATCATCTGGTTTACCGCTACGAAGGACAGGTGAACCTCAAGGAACTTTAAATAGTCGTGTTTTCTGTCAACGGGAAATGTTAAAATTACTAGAATGTTTACACGAACAAAATTGATTCAATATTGCAGATTGTGACGCCCAGTGACGACAATGTGATCCACACGGTGTCCACCAAGTCCAAGATATATGTGCATGTGCAGAACGTCGAGAACAATCGAACGACACTCGTCTTGCAACTTCAGAATGTAGGTCGCTTTGTTGACTCAGAAGCCGTCGTAAAATGTTTATTCCGAGGCTAACGTTGCCGCTTTCAGAACAGCCATTAATTATTCGTCTTTTTTTAAAAAGAGAATGCTTCAGTTCCAAACTTCAGGTCCAGCGGAGAACGACAGTTGACAAAGGGGAACCGAAGGACTTGATTACAACCGACTCCAATCCGTCGACATGGCTCTTGGAATGCTACTCCAAACCATTCAAAGTTGTCTACAAACATGGAATGGTCCAACAATTGGCCTTCGAAACCGACGATAGTACGGAGTCAAGGAACCTCAAACGCGCTATCGCTAGCGCTTTTCAAGTGAATCTCACTTGGGGCGTTGAAAGTGCCAACGGTCTTCGATTCGATAACAAAGAGGTTGGTCATGAATGCAAAATTTTCCACGTTTGCTTGTAGACCGATGTTCAAGGCAATTGCACGTGGACTTATTTTGTGAAGCGTGCGGAGGGGTCGCCGCAAGCCTTTACCGTCACGAAGGAAACGAACAACTGCCAGCATGTGGACGCACCGTCAGGTGACACAAAGGATCTGCATTCTTGCGCTTTGCATGCAAAGGAGCCGTGTGAAGTACGATCGAAAACAACGACAAAACTAAACCTCAATCGCATTGGCACACGTTTTGCTCCACAAAACATCAGCGTCGAGTCGTTCTACTATGTGAAAGAAGAAGGGATTTTTAAATGGGAGAAGCTGCGTCACGTGGTCGATACCTCGAGCACCCTGCGGCTGGTGGAGAGAACAATGGAACGTGAAGGATCGGCTATTACCATGAAGAGCAGTGTTAACGAGGCGTTGAAGTTTTCGTTCCAAGAGTACCGCGATTGGAAACAGTTCGCAATCTCAGGACACTGGCGCCGGCATAATGACGTAAAGGATCGCATTATCATCGCTAAGAAGACGGCTTGGAAGATTGTTGAAAACGTGGAAAATTCAACTGTCACAAACCAACACTTCGTGATCCTCGCAGAAAACCTGAAGTGGCTGAGCGAACGCGAACTTCGAGCGATCAGGTGGAGAACTTCGAGCCGGAGCTTGGACCTCTTTGTGCACTCGCTCGTCGAGGCTGGAACACGATCGGCGACGCTCTTCTTGGCGAATCTTCTCAATGAAAACAGCATCTCGTCGCTTCAAGCAGCAAGGGCTTTCGTGTTTCTGAAGGAACCACCGCGACCCAGCGATCTCAAGACGTGGACGTTCTCGATAAGCCTTGTGGACGATTTGATCCAACAATGCACTGTTCAACTGCTTAGGAAAGGACCGGCAGCGAAGATTACTCGCCAGTCCTGCTGGCTTCAGGTCGGAGCTATGCTTAGGACGCTGAAGAACGCGAACATGAGCGACGACGATGAGCGGCGTTTCGCCAAAATGCTTGCCGCCGAGTTGGAGCTGAGCACGAGCCTCTCAGAGAAGATCCTTGCCATGAAGGTTATGGGCAATGCCGCCCTGAACAGCAGTTGGCCAACGATAAATGAGACACTGTGGGAGAGGAGCAATGAAAAGGAGCTTCGTGTGGAGAGCGTTTCGGCAATGCGCAACGTGACGAGTGCCAAGGTCGTTCGCAAAACGCTGGAGCCCCTCGTGATCAAGGCGGATGAGGAATCGACGGTCCGCGTGTGGTGCTTACAAGGTTGGATAACCACGCACCCACCGGATGAAGACTTCAAGCGCGTCGGAGAAGCACTCGGAAATGAAACGATCGAGACCGTTCTTCCTCTCGTTGACTATCTCAAGCTCCTTGCCAGCTCGGACAATCCTTGGGAGAAGAACGCGTGAGTCGTTTCTTTTTAACTTTTTTCTAAATAGTGACTCATACAATCAGATGATTTTATTTGATAAATTAAGGGCATTGTCTGAGTAAATCAACTTTTTAGGATTGGGTTTTGGGGTTTTATTGACAGCCGGAATGTTCTGGGAGAGTTTGAAACGTAAATTGTCTAATTATCCGAGTTTCATTATCGAGGATACTTTGGCCAAGCTTGAGTATTTCAACAATTTAGAGCGCGCAAAGTGAAAATAAGGCTACACTCTCAAACATTCCGGCTGTCAATAAAAGCCCGAAGCTGTCAATAAGGCCAACCATACAACTTTTCACACTAGAGGTCTTTTTTGTCGAAAAACGCCGAAACAGTGGGAACGAGATCGGAAAATTCTTTCTTTAATAGCAGCGTTTGAATTCAGAAACGAATTGTGTCGCTAATTCATACATATATGTATTGGTATTTTTAGTGCTTCGAGACTCTTGTCCTCAATATCAGCTGTGGAAGTGCCCGTCTCGGACGAGATCATCTATCAAACTCGCTATATCAAGAACAACGACCTCGCGATGAACTGGGATCCCGTCACCGAGACTCGAAGCACTAGCTTCTACCAAGACATCTCCTGGGACATGATCACGCCAAATCCGGAGCTTTTCTCGAAAGATCTGCTAGGACTGCTCTCCTCTTCAGTCCGTCTCAGCTTCCGCCTTCACAAGGACACGCTCGATTATGTCTGCGAAAAGGTGTGGTTCATTTCTTCGACGTTTATCAAGTGCAACTTCTGTTTTTTAATCGGCCTTCCCAACTTTCGTCATAGTACCAAATTTTCTCAGCCTATCGGATATTTTTTTTATAAAACCGATGTAATGGATTGATTGCAGTTTCTCGGCTTGGCGAATGATCTTCGACTCGTTATACAAGAAGGCGATCTGGTTCGAGCAGTCTATGAGTACTTTCTTCCAACGAGGAGTGAGGCCGTTGATGACTTCGGATCCCCTGATGCGGACCAGATAAACTTCCGGAGGGATGACATGGACTTCGCGTTCTTGTCATTCAGCGATGAGGACATGAGCGAGATGATCGACTCTGCACTGTGGACGATGGAGTGGCTCGAGGAGAGAGCCGACAGAGGCGCCTTTATCGAGACTCTTCACGTGGCAAGCCTTGCGAGCAAGACCTCCGTCATCATTCCCACGCCGGTCGGAAGCGCCCTCCAATTTGCGACGTCAACTGCGACGCTCTTCAGCGCCACCGCAAACGTGTCGAGCACCAAGCACAGTCAAGCAGCAGGCTTCTATCTCCTTGGCAACGTGGCGCTAACTGTCGAAAGCTCACGAGTTTTCGCGGTGTTCTTCGAAGGAGCTCCAGTGAACGGCGAAGCAAAAGTCCTAGAAACGTCGTCCTTCAGCATTCCATTCGTGATCGGAGTCGCGCCGCGCACCGAAGAAGAACTTCAAGTATTTGTTCAAGGACCGACGTGGAAACAGGAACATCCTTACATCGACAAGATCGCGAGCTTCTCCTTCAACACAATTGTCAACAACATTCAGCTCATGCCGAAGTTCGTGGAAGAAGAAGGATACGTCGCTGTTCCGAAGAATGGACTTACGATTACTTCACAGGCAAGATTCTTGTGCTCCTAGCAAATTCTGGTCATTTGACATTCGACATTTATTCGCCGTTTCCTCATTTCTGAAGATCGAAGCCCCGAAGGGCAGTGGGCATCTCCCATGTGATTATCTTCCAGTTGACCCACACTTCTAGGGAGGGGGCTAATTCTGGTACATTGACAAATTGTGGTAAACTTTGGGGTTCGTTCATTGAATTGAAAACAATCTTTTTAAACGTTTTAAAAGTTAGATAGAAATCAGCAATTTTAATTAAAATATTTGCAGGCCAATCCAGTGAAGATGGAAACGTGCACTATTGCCTTGGATGGTTGGTAATTTTGGAAGTTCATATAAAAACAACCAGGAATCTTACTCATCATTATGTTGCTTGTAGGCGCATGGACAGAATTCAACAAGACAAGTGCGCGATGTCGATCCCAGGCCATCGTTCAGACTGCGGGCTTGCTATGGGGACCAGATCCGTGGAAGAACTTCTACAATGACGAACTTGAGTAAGAATCTTTTCTTCATCCATAGCTAGTCTTCCTTCTCGCGCCCTGAAAGCGTCTAACTGTTCGAAATATCTTTTTCAATATCGTATGAAATTTCAGTGTGGTCGCATTGCACGTTTCCAAGATGCTGGTCTACAAGCCAAAGGAAAACTGTTCAGAAGAAAAGCCGGGAGAACTGATCAGATGTAAGTTGGCTATTCGTTCATGACCGCTTAAGGCTTCACGGTGAAACAACAAGATTTGATCAAGGAAATCATCGCCCATCTGCAGCCTCAAGCACGAATCGATCTCGAGAAGGTATTGGTCTTTTCAATTTGCTAATTTTTTTTATTTCCAGCCGTTGTTGTTTGGCGTGACGATCGTCATCTTCCGGCCGCAGAACAAGCAACGGCTTCACGAAGTAAAACATTATTATTCAAATGCTCTACTCCGTTTCGTTTTTACGGGTTTTCAAATTCTCGCAAATTTTTTTTAATATCGAAAAAAGATTGAAATGCCTTCGGCATCCGTCATCCTGGCGGGCAACACATTCGAATTATTTACAAAGTTTTACTAGAAGCCCAAAGTGGGAAATGCAAGAAGTTTTCACCCGCTGATTGGTACTTTTTTAGCAAGTCATCTTCCGTGCATGGAGGCCGGATACGAATGAAACGATCTTTGTGGACGACGGCGGATATCGATACGAGGTTGGCCAACAATATCACGAGCTGATTGCAACATTGCAGAGTTGGGCCCACTACGTTGATACCAACAATCTGCCACCAGGCGAAATCTATTTTCCTGAAGGCGGGCTCTATTCAATGTGAGATCATATAGCCAGACATATGCAATTCGGCTCTCTTTAGGAACGCTTCAGCCTACGAGTATGACTTGAGAGGGCTTGTTGTGATGGGCAGTGCGACGACTCCAGCATCAAGGATGACCCTACGAAAGGTTTGTTGTTTGTTTTGTAGCCCAGTGGCACTTTCCGTGAGTTTAGGGACTTCGGAAGGCGACTACGGTTGTCTCTATCGGACTAATGGTCGCACCGATTCCGGGTGGCCGAGCACTGGGAGCATCTTTTTATGCCGGCCTGGGTGTCTCTGTCGTTAACATCGCCGACCATGTAAGCGCCGTTTGCAGTTATACATAGTTGGGCCAGCGAAAAGTTCCGCTCAAAAACGTTGTTCTACAAGGCATACCAAGCCTGTAGATCAAAGTTTTTGTGAGGAACACCTTCTTGGTCCGACTACAAACTATTGTATTTGGCAATCACTGAACAACAGACCATCGATCTCAACGAGCTCAACAGCCACGGAAAGTCCATTGCGCCGTGGGCCAGCACCGAAGCTTTCCAGAGCTACCTTGGCATCGTTCTGAATGGAGTGAGCGGCGCTGCCAACGCCGCAGGAATACTAACGCAGGGCAAGGTAAACGATACAGTTTGAAAACTTCGCGCCATCCCACATCCTGTGCGCAATCTCTGCAAATGAGTAATTTCAGGAGCTCAGCCCCGCCACGCTCAATTGGTTGAAGACTCTCCGTGCAACGGACGTTAGCATTAACGCCTTCGCATATTTGTCACGGTAAACTGCTTTGTGAAATTATTTGGCAGAAAGAGCTTTCCTTTATGAATTGCGCTGGCAGCTAAAAAATGTAATTTTAAGAACCGCCATCTTGGTGAAGGAAATCTTTGAGACTGGAGAAGTTACCGAGAGTCAAGTCACAAGTTTCATGATCGACTCGGCCTTCATGATGCATGCTTATATGCCTCGGTCCGTTGCACGAGAATTCCTATCGGTACAATTTGTATAATTTCCATGACCAGTTCAGGGATTCCTCCCGGCGGAAAGTTCTCAATCACGGAAAAAGCGAACGATTCGACCTTCCGCGGAGCTGACAAAGTTGAAAGATGCATTGTTCAAGAAGCTCGGATTCACGAAACAGAGCAACAACCGCCTCCAAGCGTACGATATTTTTGATTCACTACCTCCTTTGTCAATTCACAAACTGATTTTTCGCCCAACTCGACCCTAGTTGAAATTCTACGAGTAGTCAAGTCCAAAAGTGACTCAACAACAATTTGCGGAAAATGAGAGACAAAAACCCCAAAACAAATTTTATTCGTGCGCGTGCGAGATTTTGCGCGAGAAACCATACCTAACATTGCACAAACATCAGTTCCTTTGAGCCTGTTTTTCATGACTGTTTAAAGGCCGTCCGGAGAAACTGTGCTAATGTCTACGCATCCTGAAAACGCTGAGCAAATGCGACGGCTAGCGGAAAATGAAGTCACAAGTCAATTGCTCAGCGAGGATATCGTGCGCCAAGGTCGCAAGAGGGTCAAGTACGGTGTTGACAAGGTACAGTTAAATGTTCTTTTTTTCAAAAAAAAAGTTCACAAAGACATGTATTTTCCATAAAGAAGAGCATTTTTTTAGGAAGGAAACCAGCGATCCGGTTCACGAAAATCTGCACTCGATATGGTCAAGGTATGACTAATATTCAGAACTTCTAATCTAAAAACGCTTTTAGGATGGAAATCTTGGAGTAGCCGTCAAGCCACATCCGGAAGAGAACGACGCTCACATTTCACGGCAAGATGAGGTGGGCAAAATTGTGTGTGACTGTAACAATGTTGCATCCCGAAGACGTTCCGGGGTTCACTGATTTCGCTGGAAATATTATACTAAGTGTCCAATGGTAATCGATCACACTGAATCTGAGCATTCCTTAGTGCAAGACGCTATCGCTACCCGTCAAGTTCTTCTATCGTATTTTTTTCGAAACCCCTTTTAAACAATCTAATGTCGCTCGATAGACTCATTGAAAAAGTCCGACAGAGCCCCACAGAGGTTTCTTCATTTTTCTCTTGATTCGATATTCGTGAAATGGGTCATTTCAACCGGGTCAGCAACTTTTTTCCAATCCAGAAACCTCATCGGCTACATAAATTCTTCGAAAAGTGTTTTGTAGACGGCTCGAGTGGATGAGAACGAGTATCGTGAAGCAAATTCCAACAAAAAGGAAGCTGAAGGTGGCCAGAATGATGGAAGGAATGGAGACTATCATGACACGTATCAACACGAGCGGATTGAAAACAATGAGGTTATATACAATATTTCATTTTTTTATTCGTTGTCTCCGCGCTAGGCGCGGTGGGAAGTTTTTACTTTTTAACGGCTCCGCCATTCCCGTAAAGAACATCATAATAGTGTCAAGTGATCATAATCGTTATTTAGAACTCTTACAACGGCGAAGAAGCAATTGAACTCGCCGGCTTTGACTCGTCAGAAGACTCATGGAAGCCGTCCATCGGCGGCTCGGGGCTCATCGGTCGAAATCTCCTGCAAGAACAGAGACGAGGAATGGCATCAAAGAGCGGTGGCGCTGCTTATGTAAACTCAACGTCAAAATTTTTTTGATAGTGACAACATTTTAGGGATACGGTAACAAGCAAAAAAAACAAAAGAATACGAAGAAATCCCCAGATCAAGTGAAAGAGGTTGGCGCAGGACGATTGGAAGACGCTTTTAGATATTTCAAGCAGCGCTCAAGGGAACGCCTTACGATTATTCAGCAGGAGGAAGCTTGATGGTGATTTATCAATAAAATGACCTTAAACTGCCTTTTTTCAGATCAACAACAACGATGTCTTTCGAACCGATCAAGAACAGCATTTCTTGAGTCGTCTAGCCACGACAGTCTCGCAATTGGAGGAAATGCATATGAATGACCAGAACTACCAACAGCTTCTCGTGAAATTCGCGTTGCCTTTGTGTGAGCGGCTCCAAGGTTCATCAGCGGACGATTTGAACGCAGCGCTCCAGATCGTTACGGACCGCGCGCAATTGTGAGCCGTTTACAATTTTTTAGGCTATTGTGATACTTTATAGCAGAGGTGGGTGAGATTTTTGGTTGCTGCTCAGACGGTCCAAAAATTAGAAAGTAAATTTTAAGTTTGATGATCGAAATAATCAAAACATGTACCTACAACCCGGATCAAGTTCTCTTAGGGCATGCAACTGGGGTGGCTTGGCCCTGAACCAGCCCTGTTCAACCACTGTGATTTTTGACGTACTTATAAATGAAAAATGTTTTGGCCAAAAATGCCTTCCTCAATGACCACGTCCTCCATATCCTGTCCTCCCCTACCCCATCCGGTAAACCAAAATAAAAATTAATTAGCAGAAAACCGATAAACCGAAAAAAAGATTTTCCTGAAAACCCGAAAAACCGTTTTGCTGGTAAGACCGATAAACCGGAAAACCGAAAAAGCGGTTTTTCTTCTTTATTTTCGTACCGTTTCGGAACCCTACTACAATGCCAATAAAAACTAGATGTGTACATATGTAGCTATAATTGCATTATAATCATCGTCAACGTTTTGCAGCCAGGAAATTCGACAGATGTTTATTCCTCGTGTTCGGGCAGATAGGACAATTGCAATTGATGTTGCTGGGCCAATAAACGCACGTATTGCTCGTCATCTTCGAGAACTGTGGCCACGATTTGATGCTCTACAGGAAGAAGCTACCTCTGCGCGTGCCGAGGTACTCCTTTGGAAACACTTTCGCAGGGTTTAGATTATCGAAGCCGAAGAAGCGCGCTTCAACTTCGATACAAACAGCAATCTTCTTTACCACTACATGAAGCATAAATTCGATTTCGTGGTGAGAAGTTTTTGGATTCTATCAATTGCACGTCTTTTTTACATATTGTATCACGATTGTGCCAAAGGGTGAGAAAAGAGGGAAATTTCCTGGATAATTCGCCAAAATTGTTCTAAACATTTTTGGGAAATCTATAAGTAGAAGTTGTTTGAGAGAAGGAGGGGGGCCCTGAAATATCGCAGAGGTGCAGTGGGGGGGGGGGTTGAAGGGTGAGGGGGCAGAAGAGCTTTTAGACAGTGCCAGACGCCAGGCGCTTGGAAATTATGTCAGTGAGTGCAAAAGTTATTGGCCAAACACGACGCAATATCCTGTTGGCCAACTCTAACGCCTCACAAGAGTCCCGCAATGCGACGCGCAACGAGACAAAATTCAGAAATTCTCGCTGCACTTTTCGGATCTCTTGGAAAAAGTTGCCCCGTAGAAATTAGTGGTTGATTTATAGGAGGAAGTATCTAATCAAATGGACCTGGCGAGTTACTTCAAGGGCTAATTATTTTTTTGAGGCCATTTGTTTTATCAAAGCAAGTCATAAGCAATAAAATATTTCAGGATCCGCAAACCCTCCTTCCTCCATCGGCCACGAGATACAGAGATCTCGCCTCGAATCATTTCTCTACGATTTCCAATGAATACTTGCGTGACTTGCACCTCCAATACCGAAAACAGCCAAAAACGCCAACCGACGACAATCCTCTTCGTATTAGAAAGGAAGGAAACGACTACATTCTGGAGGTTGGCTTTTGGTAGCAAAAGATCTGTTTTAGAAGACGAATAAGGACAATACTTTTGGAGCGATCAGAAGAAATGAGAATGGCCAGACGAAGCTCTCAACATTTTACGTTAAGAAGGCGAAGCCAGTTGAGAGTGATAGCAATTGAGAGAACCGTTTTTAGCCAAAAAAACACTTGTGTAATAAAGTTTGTGGCGCATCTGGTAAACGGGGCACGTCCTTGTGAATTATGAGGTGGAGGAAAAACTCTTTCGAGAGCGGAAGTGTTGAAGCTTCATCGAAATAGAAGCTGCACTAAGAAGTCGAAGAAGACCTGTTTCGCTATTCGAATGGCAGTTTCAATTTTTATTCCCAAGGTTCACAGCTTTTCGCTGGGAAATCATCAGAAAGACAGCAAACTCAGACGGGGACGTTTCACAAGTCGAACGAAATTGGTCCTTATATTCGCGCGCTCGATTGCCCCGTAGTCGCGCCGGGGTTCAGCACGTCAAGCGACTAAATGAGGGCTGACAATCACCAAAATCACTTCGTGGTTTCTCGTGTCACTAGAATAATTGGCTCATCAAATGCACCAAATTTCGCCTCAAGAGGCGTTCTCTGCGGGAGCTCGTGGCGACCATTTTTGGACAATTTATAGGAAGCGTGAAACCGCAATCTCCAGAGCGTGATTCTCCGTCATCCCGTCATCCAAGAACATGCACCTTACTATAGAGTTCTGGGCGTGCTTGACCGGATCCAACGCAACTGGGTCTTCGTTCGGATAGTGAACGTTGGAGCGGGATAGATTTCGCTATTTGAATCGTTCATTTACCCGACAGAAGTGCAACTCCTACTGCTCGATCGCTTTTCGGTAGTGAAATTGTCGTTTCAAATCGATTTCTTTCTCCAGCTCCAATCATCAGTCTTCCCTCGACATATCCATCCGTCGGCGAAATTTGTGAAATGCTCCTTTCGATTTGTTTTGTTATGAAGATTTTAAACGGTGACTACCCCCCCCCCCTTTTTGCACCAAAAGAAACAGCTCTGCGAGATCTTCAAGAATATCTAGGATCAATTGCGGCAACAAAATTGAAACAAAAAGTGCCCATATGACCCCCCCCCCCGCTTGTGTTCTAGGTTACGGCAGTCTGGGAATTTTCAGCCTTTTCAGATCTCGAATCCTTCTTTTGCAGCGGTTCTTACGAGGAAGTTAAGTGTACCATCGGATTCCTCATGAAATGAAGATTCTTGTGGCATACTTGGTTTCTGGATATTGCTTAAGTTTTGAGGGTAAACGTGCCAAAGATGAATGCCGTAACCTCCAGCCGAGAGGCCGAATTTTCCAGTACTATGCGCCGCAGTGCGCTCTAAGCAAATTTAAATCCGTTGGCGCTAATTGTTCAAGCGCGTCTAGCCTAACAGCTCTTTATGAAAGTATTGTATAATGTTCTCTTCACGCCTAGCGCTTAGAATTTTGGTTTCGAGACGTTTTGGCACATGTGCTCCCGCTTCACAGGCGATGTTGAAATGGGCTCAGCTCAGTTCAAGTACGTTTCTTCTTCACAAACAAAAAATTTATTTAGAAGGTAGATTTCAGAGACACACGCTGCCCGATTTCTCCGATCACAATTCCTCATGGAAATCCTTAGAAGGTGAGTTACAATGTATAACAATTGTGCTTATATTTTTAGGAAGCGTTTATAACCGTATTGGCGCCTTGGCACGCGAAGAGTTTTTCAAGAATTTACAAGAAATAGACGATCCTGGGTTTCACCAAAAAGTAAGTGAAAAAAATATGGAAGCACACTTTTAAGCCTCCCTTTCAAAAAGAAACTATTGTGAAGCACTTATTGCACGGATTATTTGCGGCTCGCCTTCTTCTGCCTGTCGGTGACATTTTTAGTGGTACGTATTAGAATGGCTTATTTATATAGTTGCTGCAGAAAATACTAAAGAATATGTCAAGAAGGTGTTAACACGGCATGCCGAAGACATCTTATGGCAACTTCCCAACTTTGCTAGTGTTAAGTTCGAAAGCCGGTCCGACGTTCGAGTAGGCAAAATTTTACAGTGTTAATTTATTATCGGTTCATAGGCGCTTCGCTCAGCCGTACAGTTTATTGTGGAAGACTTGCGCGACGACGACATTGAAGAGAAGGATCTTGAAGACGACAATCCTGACGCATATTTCGTGGGAACTTGGTACGATTTCTATATGACCGCCTTCCAACTCGACCTCGTCCTACCATCAAGGTCGGTTCCCTTTTTTTGCCCGCTTTGCACTATGTATGCACCGCTGTCTACGACCATGTCGAATTTTTCTTCTAGGTTCTACGGATATCAAGAGTATGAGGATGACGATGATGACGATTATATCTTCGACCCACCAGTTCCGAAGACTCATGTCTGGTGGTTTGAAGAAGATGATGAGCCGCTCATTGAAGGCGTTACGAAGATTTACAATCAACGTCGTTACTTGCCATTTGACTCTCTAAGCACGGGTCAGCCACCACCGCTTTGTGGGTCTTTCATTTTGACAACAATCAAAGCCTTGAAGGCACGGCTAGAAGCAGATTCTTCTTTGCCTTGAGAGATTTCGACTCTTTCGTTCATTACCATTCTCAAAGGAGCAGAAGTTGCACTCCAACCAGCGTTGAAGATGAGCAATATCGCTATCAGAGGGTAAGAAGAAGCTGAGCACGCTACTCGTTGTCTTTCTTCAAAACAGTTGGCGTTTAAAAAATTGTGGCAAAGCCCGCATAGAAATGACACGAAGAAACCGTGGCTATTTATCATACAAAAATGAATTTCAGGTTGCCAAAGCAATCAATCTCGTTCTTCTATTAGGCAAATATCGAAGTTTTGCCGACTCGTGGGACGAAAAGAAGTATACAGACATCTGTAATTCCACTTTTCTTCATTTTTCATCTTACCTAATGTTTTTCAGGTCAATGGCGCACTTACTTACATCCGACCACGTGTAGGATTTTTTATGTTGTCACCTCGAATGGCGTTCAGGCGACACCCAAGAATACATTCAACGAGCAATGAGGGATCTGGCAGAGTCGCTCGAAGCCGCTCTTCGTGATGTTCCTCGACTTGGTGCGTTCACAAGTCGCGAAAACTTTGAGGTGCTGTCGTTCTTGTTTTAGCTTAGGATTGCAATTCAGGAGTTCAAGACGGGAGTGAACTTTCTGAAGCATGATTTTTCTGAAATTACTGCTAATTGTAATTGGGAAAGTGTCAAATATGAGGAGTTCAGCAACCAAAAAGGTTTTGCTTTTATTAACCTCAGACACAAAGTTAAGCTGCGATTACCGCTACGACAACGAGCCAACTCTTCGACTTGAGAAGGCGCGTGTTCGAAGAACTTCGCGAATTCGAGGCATTTCATCGTTTTCACGTTTTTAACGATAAAGGCGGACGTCGGTGGGGCATCTTCATATCGTTTGTAAGTTTATTTCTTTTTGGATTATTTTGAAAAAAAACTACGTAAATGGGAAATGGATATGCTAGCATCCGCCGTAAATTTGGAAATAACGAATAATTTTAAGCGCCCGACGATTCGTGCATGGAATCTGAAATCAGCACGAAACTGCACGCTGACACCCTACGAAATTGATACGGTAGGCTATTTTCCTCCGCAGAGCAGTCGATCGTAGGGCGATAAAGCGTGGACGCTCCTTCGAAGCATCTTTGACTTTCGAGTCCTTATCAACGATTGGGACGAGATCGAGCCAGCCACTGTTTGTGAGTTATTTATTGAAAAAATGAAACCTGATGAACCTTTTCAGACGACACAATCGAGTATTTCACGGAAACATTCAGCCTTCATCTCGAATCACTTGTTTTGGGCCTCTCAGAAGGGAGAAAGAGCTGGGAAATGTCGACGCTTCGTTCATGTCAAGTAATCTTTGCTTTTATTGTATTTACGACTTACTTGCTTTTTTGTGCACACACTGCAGTTCAATAGTCATTTTTAGGAAGTGCGAAGTGCATTACAATTTCTTATCGACGATTTCCCTCTGCTGCGGCGTCATGTGGTTCGTCTCTGAGCTTTTTGACCCCCCTAGCGAATTGAATGAGAAATTAAAACCGATTTTCAGAAAGAGATTTACGAAAACGACACTGAAATGTTAGCATTGTCTGAATGTCAAGGAAGTCTGGCCACTTTTTGTACTGAGCTTGAAGTGACGCTTTCTGAACAGTAAGTCTGCTTCTTCTTGTTGTCAAGAATATGTTCTATTTAGTGCAAGTTCAATGGAAGACACGTGCTTCGAGCGCCTTCCCAAAGTCCCGCCCCATCACGAGTGGTGGACGAACGAAGGACTGCGACGCCTGATCGAGAAACGACTCCACAAGCGCCATTTGGAAGACCAAGAATTTGACAGGGGAATGGCAAAAGTCTATATCAAATATCCAATCTCCATCCCATATCAAAACAAGTATACGAAGCCTCGCGATACTTGGTACTAGTGTCATTGAGTGTCATTCGATAGCAATAAATTTTTTTCTTATAGTGTGTGATCACTTGGATCTCAGAATTTTAGCTTCTTATTCCTGTGCAGGGAAACAATTATCACCTAACGGTCCAAGCGCTAACTGGAAACGCAAACAGTGATAATGTGTTCGCATTTTTACGAGCAGTTCTGATTTCACGGCTGGCTTCGCTGCTCGTTGATTTTGCTCTAAACTAATCGTTGCGGCCGCATTGAAATTATGATGTCGCTAGTGGAACTGCCGACCGATGTCCTTCTTTCTGTCTGTCAATTTTTGTCGGCGGCAGAAGTGGCGCGACTTGAGCTTGTGTCGTCCAAATCCAAAACATTTCTCGTTCAAGTTTGTAATCGGCTTCGTAAATTCGACGACGCTCTTATACTTGTGACATGGCGAAGCATGAAAGTGGGCTTCTATGGAAGGCGCGTTTCGAACAAACCAAACATTGACTTCTATTCCCAACGTTGTGATGCGACACAGTCAACTTTTTCCCTGAGTGAAAAATGTTCCATTTCAGTAAGGTCGACTATCGCTTTCACAACCACTTTGACGCCCGCAGAAACTGTTAAAAAATTTAAGAATTTTGTTCTTCGTCGAATGATACTTAACGAAGTTTCAGTCACAGGGGCCGACGAGCCATTAATCGTCGCTCTAGCTTCAATTCTTGAAGGAACTCGGTTGGAAAAGCTCGCCATAGAGGAAACGGCCATCGCAGAAGAGCTACCATTTTACCTTAAGAAATATCATCTTGTCAGCGAGGTCTCTCTTCTTCGACTTCTCAGCGCAACTCGACCTAAATATAAGGGGTGTTAAGAAAGTACCCGGACTTTCTGGACTTTCTAACTTCGTTTTGATTTTCCAAAGCCGTTTCAAAGTGGAATATGTGCAGGGCCCCTAGACTAGTCTGTGGGCCAAAGATGAGCGCTAGGCGTTACTTGGGCTGCG
>JAQIXL010001409.1:0-18322 GCA_034700245.1 Poikilolaimus oxycercus
CCCCCGACATCGGAGACTTCGCTTGACTGCGGTTTGATTTTTCGTCTTCTTACTTCTCTCTCTAGATCTTGACCAACAAAGGCCCCGACTTCTGCCGACGCCGAACTTCGGAGCTTCACGACTGCGTCAAGAGATGAAGCATCCCTCGACGCCGCTCACGATCACCGACATGCCGTCAAGGTTAGCCCGTCGACCATTTTTACATCTTCTTTTCGTATCTGTTTCATTGTTCGTTCTTCAGCAGTCGCCTTCGAGCTCTCCGACGGCACAAGAAGGCTGTTGTTGCCCCCGACCGGAGGACGCGACCGACCTGGAAGACTCCGGTTTGTGATTACTCTTCTCACATTTTGACGATTCAGACTTGCCGTTCTGCCGTTGCGGAAGCGCCTCGCCACCTACACCGTCGCGTCGACAAGTGGATCACCGACCCAGCGCGTCACGACCGCCGACAACTGTGTAGCTTTCTCACTCTCACAGTTCTTAGTCAACTTAGTCATGCTTATTGTTTGTATTGTGTTGGTGCTTGAGTTTGTGGCCTCGCCAGCAGCGTCGCGCTTTCATTTTGAGGCGACTACGCGGGCTAATGAGAGGGGTGCGCCGGGGTTTCGTTAACGGGGCAATTATTTGACTTTTGTTTCAAACATCCTCAAGACAAAGCTTAGCCTAAGCGACGCAAAGTCCCCAGCCACCTGTGAACTAACCCTTTTTCTTCAATCTTGAGCAGATTTTTTCTACTGGCCATCAATGATGGGTCTTTGGGATAGTGTTTGACTGGTTTACGCACTTCCTTTTCGCTTTTTTAGGAAAATCGTTATTTCTGGGGTCGGGGAGCATCGGTGGCCGACTTGAGGAAAGAACACGCTCAAACTCAGGGTTCCCTGCGACAGGGGCGCTGGGAAGCGTAATCGCCACTGGGAAGGTCAACCCGGCGCAACTACGGGGCAACTCTCGAAAGGCTGACACGTAAAATTTTCGCTGCGCCCGATGATCATGAATTTGGAGGAGGGCGATGCGACTCTTGTCGCCGGGTCGAGGGTTTAAACCTCGACTTCTATTTTTGGAACGCACGGCCAAGTTTGTGCTTGCTTTCTCTAAGGTGACCAAAGGTGAACCCTTGGCCCCGTCAACCAGGGCTCCAAGTTTAGTGACCCCTCGCTAAAGTAGCCTGATTTTCCGACAACTTGGAGGCGTAGCGGTGCATCAGCCGAAGAGCTTTCTGTCCCCGGGGGTGTGTGCACAAACGAAACAAGCGCCAGGCCAATCAAACGCCAGCACCGCATCCACCTCTTCTAACTTCCGCCTTCTTCTGTTTGTTCTCTGCTGCGGAAATAAACTTTATTGATTACAATAAACATTCTTAACACATGCACACTGGGCACGCAACAAGGGAACAAAACTTGAGAACACTTAAACATCGGCCTCACGGCGTCTTGGTCTCCTCGAGGCCAAGTGCCCGAGACGAGCTGCTCAGTTTATACCCGCCCCAAAAAATTCATTGCGTGAAAAGAAGCGTCACTAAAATTCGCAGCGTATTTTAGCGATGCTCCGAAAAACGCAAAGCGTTTTTTAGAGCGTCACCAAAATTCGCAGCGTATTTTGGTGATGCTCCAAAAAATGCAAAGCGTTTTTTAGGGCGTCACTAAAATTCGCTGCGTATTTTAGTGATGCTCCAAAAAATGCAAAGCGTTTTTTAGGGCGTCACCAAAAATCGGGGGATAATTTTAGAACCGCTCCATTCTGCACACGCTCATTTTGTACAAATGGCGCAAATTACCTGCTTCGAGTCACTTGGTTGGAAAATGTAAAACGCGACACGCTTTGTGGCCTCTCCAAGATCTGCTACAAGAAGCAAGGCGATGAGGACTTGAAGAGCACAGAAGAAGAGCTTCATCTCGGTTTCTGAAAGATCTTTTGTATGTATTGTTGAGAAGCGATGGAAAAGAGAGAAGAAAAGGAGAATGAACATAGCGCTGGTGACGCTGTTTGTTGTTCAAATGTTGACAGAATCTTAAACGAGAATGGCTTGGAACGACTACCATGAGAAACCTCGAGGCACAGACGCGACACCGCTTACGCCGTCTTCATTCGCAATGCCTTCGTTCCTTCTTCGCCCCATTTCGGCGCTACAAATAGCATATCTTTCAGACGCCACAATGAAGCTGCTCTTCTGTGTTCTACAAGTTTTCGTTATCTTCATGCTTGTGGCTGATCTCGGAGATGCCCTTGGTCGGATTTGCAGCATTCGCCGAAACAACTGTCCCCCAGGGCAACGCTGCTGCCCTCACAAACCTTGGATCAATGACTATTGTACGCAAGACATCGGCTACTGTCCTCAATAAAAACGACCTCGACTTGAGAATAAAGCATTGAAAAAAGCCTAAATCTAAAATTGATTGATTGCGTGGTATAGTAGAGACTCACGTGGAAGAGAGGGAATGAAATCGAAAAATGTCAGCGGCAACCTTGACGTTAAAAAGTGCGGCAAGCTACAAGCTGTCGTTTTATCGCAGTATACTTGTCAACTGGCAAGTCAAAAACAAGGCTGCCCGTTCCTCTGCTAAAGAAATGTCTTTGAAGGTTTCACCAAGCTCTAATTTTTCAAGCGCAAGTATGTCCTTGACAAAGGGCCTTTTGTCTTTGCGTGATGCCTTATCAAAAGGAGTGACCCTCACGTTGGCGTTTTTGCAGGCCAAAACGCGAGCATCAGACTGGCCTAGGTTTCATAACCCCCAAGACGCTTTAGACACACCCTCTCATCCTTGTTTTCTCTTTCGTCATTGATTTTTTAAAAGTATTTTCTTCACTTTTACAGCTCTTGTCATGTCCGCCGAAATCACAGAGGAATTGAGACTGGTGGCCTTGATTGCTAGTTTATCGTTCTCACTGAGTACATCGATTTCTTTTCTTCAAAGAGAGAAACGCCGAAATATGCAGCTGGAACGAGAGACATCCTCGCTCAAAAGTTTCCAGGATATTGGCAATAATCTTGTTGTGATCCGCTCACTTGGCACTGGTGGTTTCGGCGAGGTCTTTCTGTGTCGGTAAACAAATGCTCCAAAAATTTTTGAAAAAAAAGCACATTTTAGAGATTTGTCTTCTAAACATTTCGCAGTGAAACGAGTAGATATTTAGAACGCCGAAGAGTGGTTGCTTGGAGAAGTCAAAAATCTTAGTCAACTGAATCATAAGAATATCATTCAATACATCAAGTGGTGGACAAAATTCGTTCGGATAAATTTTCTAGAATGTAACGTTGCATTTAGGCTTCGGGAAAAAATCAATTATTTATTCAAACAGAATACTGTGAAGGAGGTTCGTTGCGACAGGCCTTCGAGAAGAAGGCTTATTGTTTTGGCGAATGGGAAGAAGCTACTCGAAAGCTCTTCTACGATTGTCTACATGGACTTGAGTACTGTCACAGCCAAAATATTATTCATCGCGACATAGCACCGGTTTGTTTTTTTAGTCGAAAGCCATCAACAATGTAATGGAGCGGATGCAACTGATTTTCAGGAGAACATTGTGTTTACCAAGGAAGGCTTGGCAAAGTTCATTGACTTTGGTTCATCAGTACTTCATCGTGGGAACACAGCAAATTTGACCGGTGGACACGGTCACATTGCTTATATGTCAAAAGACATGCGACTTGGTCGTAATTCAAACTCTGCTGACATTTGGAGGTATTAAACTCTGTTACCGCAACTTGTTGAGCAGTTTGGGCGTTGTGTTTCTGGAAGCAATTAGTGTTCGTAGCGCACCTGACAATAACAAAGTTGAGTTATTTCAAAGAATATGGAAAACTCCTCTTTACGACAATGTTGAGGTCCCAGATGATTACTATTCCTCAGGTTTTAGGATGCCGTAGCACAGTGTTTCATTTCGGAAATGGATTTATTTACATTCGAGGCATTGCGATCGCTGGTTTTATCAATGTTGAAACACCATGAGCCAGCGTCAGAACTGCTTAACTGTGAACGTTTTCCAGTGTTAAAAGGTTTTCTATATACAAACAATTGGAGCAAAATGTTTTCAGGAAGAGAGGAAAATGAAATGAAAAAAAAGTCTGTCACTGTGAAAGGACATGCTGAATTCCTTTTTACAATGGTCAAAGTGTGGCGGGAATGGGCCAGGTGGTATGGCCTAATTTCTTATGGAGCGTATCTTCCGCATTTTGTTCTGGACAATATGGGTGAAAGCACCCTCGCGACGCAAATGGAATCATTAAGCGTTTTAGAGGAAAGTATTAGTTCTGTCATTCAAATCATAGACGAAATTCTGCAAGGCGTCAGCCTAAAGGAAAGTGATTTTGTGAGCCTCCTGCAAACGCGATGGGAATATGACAAGTTCCACAAGCTTACGACACTGAGCGACGAGAAAGAAGCGATGCATACACCGTAATTGTGCAAAGCTGGAGTAGAAAAAGACAATTCCCAGAGGAGCAAGAAAAAGAAACAACTTCGATAGAGCATCCTTTTTCTAGGAGCGATAGCATTTCAAAGCCGAACTTTTTTACCACCAAAGGGCAAAACTGGTCATCAAGTGATGACGAATGGGAAACTGATTCTGAAAGCGATATTTGGCGGAGCGAGAGTAATACAGAAAACAATTCTCACAATTCGAAACTCGATATGATAGTCATTTGGCTTGAGCGAACGAAACGCATTTCATGCCTCAATTTATGGCTGTTGAAAGCACAAGTCGAGTGGTCATGCTTCACCACTGATACTTTAGAGAAGTTGGCGCTACCACTGCGTCCCCTTCGCAATCAGATTGGTTTGACTTACGACTATTTGAAGCCGTTCGAAATGATGGAATTTTCAAAGCACATTCTCAAATGTAGCTGCGACGTTTATGGTCGAGAACGGAATAAATTCTACAGAAACACTTATGTCCGAGCCATAATCTTCAGTAATTATCTGGAAATGAGGCACCAGTATTTCACTCAAGAACATTTCGATATCGAAATAGTGGACGAAGATGATAGGTTGGCCATGGAAATTGCAAAAGACCTTCCCGCATATTTCAAGCGTGACTTGAAGTTATACTATCAAAACGTGTGTTCAATTTTGAAATTTGATTGCAAATATGAACAAAAAGATGCTCTTGAATGGATGCAAGAACAACTGAACAACGCCACACCATGGCAAGCATACGCTCTTGACTGGGTGCAAGAATGTGTGCAACAGCAATTGAACATTCCACTAAAGACCCGTTTTGAATGGACCAAAGCATTGCTATATTTTTTTAGTTTTGTATTGTGTCTTTCTTTCCCTTATCTACTAATAGCACTAATGGCACTAGTACAGCTATTGGTAGTGATACATCTGTTTACTGAATCGGTTAGACTGTCGATTCGCCTATTTGTTGCATTGGGTAGAGATATTTTAGGGCTCCCTGTTGAAATAGAACCTCCTGCTTATGAAGCAAAAAAACTCAGACGGAGATCAATAAAAAAAATGTTCAACCCTGACAAAAAGGTTTCTGGCTATCCGGACTGCCCATTGTGACAAAAGCATATCTTTCACAGGAGAAGTCATTTCCAGCTTTAGTCGCGGCGAGGCGATGCGCCATCCTGCGCGCACGTGACGGCGGGGTTGTTCTCTCATGTTGCTGAGTGATTTGTTGAAACTGTAGAATAAAAGTATGTTGCTCTTGAGAATAGGAGCCGCGGCTAATTGTAAGTCTTGTGTCGTCTTGTGTCGTTCCCTTGTATAGGCTTGTCAATAGAATTTCCAAGCAAACTATTGTAAAAGACCATGTTCAAAGTGACCATCAGGGCTGTGCGAGATCTCGGTTCTCGGTTCTCGAAAACGGAGAGTCTCGGCTTTTTTGGATCCGTGAGTCTCGGTTCTCGGTCTAGAAGCTCAAAACCGAGACGAGATCGAGAAGTTTGAGGATGAGAAGGCCAAACTGCCAGGCGATCAAATTCATCACGATGCTCGTTAGTTTCGAAGTATTTGGACAATTTTTTCTCGCCCGCGCCCTACTCGCGGTGACTAAATTCAAAGCGTTCAGAAACTTTTTGAGTCTTGACCAACAGCGAGAATGCAAAACGTGGCCTATCATCCTCTCGGTTCTCGGTCATTTTCGAGTCCCGGTTTTTGAAAATCTGAAAGATCTCTTTTTCGATGCACCAATGCTCTGGCGGTTGCAGCCGTTCGGCGGAAAGGGTTTATTCCACAGTGCAAAGGGAGCAGAGGGAAAAGGAGGCGGAGCATCTCCGCCGGAACAGTGTCCATCCTCGCTTTCAAAACGATTCTTATGTACATCCAACGACGAACCAAACTTTTCCGCTTTTCCGCTTGTGTTACTACACCACTATTTCAGAAGGAACCACCAGAATATTCAATGTTCAATGAAAACGAATGAGCTTGTCTCTCAGATTTATTCCGCGGCACTTTTCGCAGTCCGTTTTTTGAGCAAGTAGAGTTTTCCCTTAATGAAAGTCAACTCAGCAAAAGATTTAACAAGACTGAGTTGCCATTTCAAGAAAGAGAGGGAGGGAGCGATGGCTAGCTAGTATTGACCAGAACCATCGAAGACCAGGAGAGGCAGAACACTTTTCAGACAGAAAATAAGATTTCAAAGGAAGAAAAGAGAGAAAGAAATTATGAAGGCCACACATGTACGCTTCTTTTTCTTGCGACAAAAGCGTCTTTTCAGTTTTTGTGCTTTCTTTGTAGCAGACAGAAAAAAAAATAAAATTTATATAAATAGATTTCGGGGACCAAAGAAATGCTCAAAGAAAATCCGTTTTTCGAGTGGCGTGGGAAAGATAAGTTCCCAAAGTTGATTTTTTTTTTCAAAAAGTCTGCTAATACCAATACAGTCTTGTGACTTTAGGTGTCGGACGGCGAAGAGAGGATGAAAAGAGGACGAAGAAGGTGTCAAGCACTGAGAGGACGGCGGGTGGTGGGCCAAGACTCGCTGTCTCGGCTTCCCGAAGGAGAAAAGGGTTATAAGCAGTGGTTGGGGGGACGTGGTCAACGGCTCAGACGCGTTGATGGGCCATCAGCTCGTGCTTGATGGCCTTCTCGTCCAGATCCGAGATGTCAGAGGCCTGCACCTGCATGAGACTCTCGAGGCCGAGCGTCGCCTTCAACGCTCGTACAGAAGAGGCGTAGAGCATGCGACGACGGACTGGAGCCTCGTCGGGGCAACTAAATAGGTACAGCACTTTAATCAAATTTAAAATGACAAACTTGAAAAAGAGATTAAAAAGGCAAAAAAGAACTTACTACTGAACGAAGATGACCTTGGAGAGTTTGCTCGCGCCGTCAGTACCCTGGCGTTGGACTTGAACTTCAACGTCGACGGCTGCGTACCTGAAGTTTCTCTATGATTTTCGGTTGAAAAAGGTGATAATATGTATCAAAAAAAGGGAGAAAAGTCTTACCGACACTCTTTTCCACCCGCTACAGCCTCTCGGATGGCTTCAATGAACTCGGCGTACGGAGCTCCCTTTTCGCCCTGCTTTTCAACGATGATCGATGTGTCGTCGGGTGAGATCTGGAAAAGTATTGTTTTAAACGAGTTAAATAAATGAATACTAAATGAAGGCAAGTAAAAAGCACCTTGAAGATGATATAGGCATGTTGGTGCTTGTTGTGAAGAGCATCATAGGCAGTCTTGCAGGAGGGATCGATCTTCACACCGGAGGCCTGAAAGTTTATTTCCTTGCCTATTTGTTTTGGGATTTAACCATAGCTCCCAAGTATTTAAAACTTCCACCACATCATCGCCCGGACTCTGGTTTTTTCAATTTTATTTAGCACATTTACGAAGTGATTTGAACGCGAGAAGAGCTCTTGCGAAAGAGATTAAACAAAAAAAACTAGAAAAGGACGGAGGGCGAGAGGCGAAGGCAATAATATTACGACGTGGAAAGAATTATTTAAAGAAAAATAATTTACACAAAGGCTGCGACCCCGGAAGGAAAAAGCGTGTGCGCTAGAATGTGCTTCTTTGGAGTGAAAGGAGTGGATTTGAAGGAAAGATCTTGACTTTTTAGGGTAGGCGAAGAAACGTTATTTTCCCAAAGAGGTAAAGCAGGAACGTTTTTAGGATTTTGGGACTGTAAAAATAGATAAAGAAAAGGATTTGGCAATGGCTTTCTAAGGCGAAACCTAGACCACGGATTGCAACGGACGGCCCTTAACAAGTTAAAAACAACCCAAACAACAACCCAGGCTACGTTTCACAATTTACTCTTCAGGTTTCGAACCTTTACATTCTCGCCGAGCAGGTCAAAAGTGAGTTTGGAGGCGAGTTGTGTTTGAATGTAATTGTTATCCTACTTTGTTTTCCGATTTTCTCCAAAAAAAACTTCCCCGAATTATTATATCGAGGAGTGGGGCCGGTGTTAAACCAGAAGAGTAAGAGTAAAGGAAGGAAGTGATCACTGCACGTCACGGCAACAGCATTCCTCTACGAAAACCAAAAACAACAAGAAGATCTTTCAGCAATCGACATTTTGTTGATTGGTTCTTATTCGTTTGTGTTTCTGATAGTTGGAAACGCAAGCAGCACAATCGTACATGAAAGTTGGTTGAAACATACTCACAACGTGTTTCTCCTTGTAAAAGAGCCGGAGGGAATCAAGAAGAGGGACGTTTGGGTTAAGAAGGAAGACAGCACACGCATTCGTCGCAACACACGCGAAAATTAAAGAACAAAATTTCTTTTCTAAAAAAACAGGGAGTTTGGTGTTTCTCTCGGAAGACAGTGGACAGTTGTAAAAGGAACAGGAAGAAGAAGAAGGAGGAGATGTAGAAGCAGAGAAGGAGGAGGAGAAGGGGCGAGCACCCGAACCGCGTCGAGACACACGGCACACCAAATCGGCGCCAGGCGCGCTTTTTTAGTTGTCCGCGTATTTGTCGGTGAGCTTGCTGAGAAGCTCACGATGCGACATCTCGCTCTCGTCCGAGACCTGAAGATTTCAAAAAGTTTGTTTGGCCAAAATTTAAGGGCAAACCTGGAACTGCAGGATCTTGGCCGTGCCGAGTGAGGCCTTGATGGCCGAGGCCGACGAGGCGTAGACCATCTTCTTCTTGATGGAGGCGCCATCGGGACAGCTAAAGGGAAAAAATTCATCCATTAAGAAGAGGCAACGAACAGCTGAAGGAAGACGATCTTGTCCATCTTCGAGGTACCGGCTCCAACACGCGAGCAAGTGAACTTGAAGTCGAAGACGGCATAGCGACAATCCGTGAAGCCATCAGTGCGAGTCTTCAGGTCCTGGACAAAAGCCTCGAAGGCCGCCTAAAATCTTATTTTTGCTTGTTTTGAACGGATTCGAACCTTCGAGTTATCCTCATAGTCATCACCCGTAATGCCGAGTTGCTCCTGGGGCACGGCCGTCTCCACAACAACCTCACGGTCCTGAATTTTTCCATTTTAAGATCACATTTTGTTGCTCTACCTCAATCTTGAAGATGATGTAGCGGAACTCCTTCTTGCCTTCGGAGAGGCGCTGGAAAGTCGACTGGACGTCGGGATTGACGAGCACGCCGGATGTCGACTGGAAAGTTGGTTCTGGCTAGACGCACACAAGACACGCCATGCATTTTTTGGTTGCCGAAATGAAAAGACCGGCAAGAACGGAAGAGAGTTGAAATAAGCACACCAAATTCGTGCCAACAAGAGTTGTTTGCTTGCGCGTTCAAAGCGCCAAGGAATCAGACTATGAAAGGCGAATCTCTCTTTCAAAGGGCATTCCGTTAGAGGAAGACACGAGCTTCGTTCCAAAGAGAGAAGTAGGAGTTAGGTTCATTCCATGTTTCATAAAGTTAGGTTTAATGGACAATTTGGGACATTTGGGAACTGGGATTCACCTTGAAGCCCAGAACGCCTGAAAAGCCTTCAAACCCCCAAGAGACCCACAGATTTTTAAGCCCTTCACCAGATTTTCGTTCAGATCAAATTTTATTAATTCGTAGATCAAAGAACGTACCATTCTGACTGTTTTTTGTGGAGGTTGGTGGTTCAAAAAGAAAGAAGAGGCGAGCGGGCCTGAGTTGACTGCCGGCTGCAAAAAACCCTTTTGAAAATCAATCAATACTCTCTCGCTCTCGATCGCGGGCAAAAAATAGCCACGAGACGCGCTTCACGTCGCGAGAAGAGAGGGGTTAAGGAAGATTTCAAATCGTCAGGAATGTACGTCAAGGGGAAGAGACACCAGGAACGCGCCAGCACGCCACATCACACCGCATCGGTGTCATGAGCTTGTGTGCGCCGGGCGCGCATCGCGTGACTCATCCCGAGGAATCGGCTCTTAGTCAACGCCACGCCTAGGTCACGATGATATGAGCGAGAAAGAAGAAGATTGAAACGGGTCCGTGATGAACAAGGATGACTTTTCGAAGAAAAAACATTCAAAACAATTATTGTGAAACTCCTAAGAGAGCCAAAAACCGGAGAAGAAGTCACGAAGCTTGTGGAAACAAGAGAGTCGGCGGCCACGCGAACAACGAGAAAAGCAGGGAGGAGGGGAGGGTGGCTAGGGAGGGGCGGCTGCTGTTGTTATCAGCGCCACACGAGCTAGGCGGCCGCCGCGGCCCTCGACCCCTCCGCGCCTAGCGTCGTCCCCTTCCACTCCGACCACGGGTTATTTCTCCCCGACGCTTCTTCACCTTGGCTCTTACTCCACTTCTTCACTTCACCTTGTGACACACACAAAGCCTCTCCCTGTGATCAACTCGTAAACTGGCTCTTAAAGCTCTCAAGAGGACTTCCGCCTAAAAAGTCATCCTAAAAGCCAAAGACAAAATCCGCTGAAGAATCTATAAGACGATCAGTCTTTAGCGGCTAGGGAAAAATTTTGACGAAACGTGATTTTCTAGAAAAAAAGTCAAAAAATCATGACGAAGTTGTGGAACGGCAGCAGCTGTTGAGGTGACTGAAGAGAGACGAAGAGAGGACCAGAGCTAGAGAGTGGCCCCATGGTTGAGAGGAACAAACACTTTCTTCATCCACAGCACCGGCAGACGATGAGGAGGACGAACGAGCGAACGCCGGCTCTGGCTAGGAGGAGAAGGAGGAGGAGGTGCAATCAATAGGCCATTCGGCAAGTGGTGGGAGTGTGTAGAAGAGGAGAGCAGGAGGAGGAGGAGGGGTGGACGGCGGGCCCCCCTCCCGACTCGACCTCGGCCCGCCCGGCTCGGACACCGAGCGACACCGCACCCCTCTCCTTCGAGCAGACGCAGCTGTTACCAGACCGCTGCCCCCTCTCTCTCCCTTCCCCACCCACCCCCGTGACGCCTTCTTCCTTCGAATAAACAAGGCCAGTTGGGATCTTATTGTTAGAAAGTCGCCCGAATGTCGAAATCCTGTGGCTTCTGAATTTTTGAATTCCGGAAAAAATTTCCCTGCAAAAAGATCTTCATCTCGAACTAGCCGGTTTGTGTGCCTCGACGGCGGCGGCTGCGGGGGAGGGCGATCGCCTCTCCTTCCGAGAAGTAGCAGCCAGCAGCGAGGAGCCAGCAGCAGCGCGGCCGGGGCGCGGTCCCCCTCCCCGAAAGAACACACAGACGCCTCTCTCTTCCCTCGCCTCGCTCACCTCCAGCTGGAAACAAGGGAAAATGCGACCTCCCCGTCAGACCCGTCTTCTAGTTGCTTCGAGGAGGGGGAGCTCGAAATGTGTGTGAACCTTCAAACAAGCAGAAGGCGGAGGAGGAGGAGGATGGCGGGGGCGGACAGACTGAGAAAGACCGAAAGCAAGCGATTTAAAGATTCCGTTCCAATCGCCTCGTAAACAAGGCGCATTGTTGATCAATTGAATTCGTAGACCGCCCTTATCTCATGCTTCAAGCGACTAAAAGCCATTTCCCAATACTAACAAAGGGGGCCTCGCGACCAAACTGACTCATCACCACTTCCGGACAAAACCCTTTCACATCGACAAATTCGCGGCCAAATGAGAATCCTCTCGGCAGACTAGACGACTAGCCCAGATAGTCCAAATCGCATTATCCTCTCCGGGGTGCAATGAGAACAAGGGGGCAACAAAGAAAATGCGAAATGGGGTTGGACAGGCGTGTGCTGCTGCTGCGGAGGAGGAGGAGGAGGCTCGAGGGGAGAGAGGCCGAAGGGGCGACACATTGTGAAGACAGCGCGGAGGCCCCCGAGGCGACGGGTGGCTGGCTGTGTGCGGGGAGAGGGAGACGAGAAGAAGGAGGAGGGAGGGGGGAGGAGGCCGCACAGAGCATTGTGCTTGACCCAGAGTCGCCGTCACGGTCGGCCTCCGCCACCACCTCGGCCCTCCTCCTCGTCCTCTCAACACGCACTCTCGTCTCCCCCTCTTACTCCCTACTAGACACGGGACAAGAGGAGGGACCAGCACTTGGACTCGTTGTCCGAGTTGTTCAAAGAAGAGTCCTCGAATGAACGAGACCACTCGCGGCAGTATTGCGAAATTGAGGATTCTGTCCAAATCTAGAAGATTCACAAAGTCGGAGTCAATAAGGAGAATAGCAACAAGTTAACGAGGAGGAGGAGAAGAAGCCTCTTGACTGAGTATCAATTCTGAGAGAGAAGCAAGAAGAAAAAACCCGGTTTGAGTACGTTTCAACACCAAGCTTCCGGCTACTAGCTCGGGTGACACATAGGGCAGTAGCCATTCTTCACTCGAAGAAAGGTGGCTCAAAATGGCTGTCCACGGCGAGGGTGGCGGCGACGGCGACGCGCGCGCCATGCCGCTGCAAGGTCACTCGCCGCCACTCTTCCCCCCTCCACCTCGCCACACTCAAAAGTGGTTGATGCTGTGTGAAAAGAAGGTGAGAGACGTGAGATTGAGAAGAAATATTTTTTTCGCGCGCGCTCAAATTTTCAAAAAAAGTTGACTTGCTTGAGAGGTGACGAACGTCGACCCAGACAGCAGACTCTTAAAAAGACTCAAGAGAGACTCCAGCCCGTAAATTGAAACGAGGCGTGCCGCCACCGTTGAATGACTCACAACGCGCCGCCGCCCGCCGACGTTCGCATTTGGCCTAAAAATACTCCCGGCAATTCGGAGAATCCTCCTTTCGCCGATGACTGGAGACCGACGAAGCACAACCAGACCAATTCTCAATTGACCAGACATAGTAAAGGCTTAGCAAAGGAAAATCCACGGCCACGCATGGCCAAAAGGGGGGCTTCGAAAAATTTCCGCGGTGCTGGGCGGGGGTCGGGGGCGAAGAATTGCGGAGCGGCGCGGGGTGGGCGTGGTCCCGCTCGCACGTTCGCCTTCTCGGCACGCGCAACGCGCGCCCGACCTCCCTGAGCCAATGAACGCCGAGCGTGGCGGTCAGCGCGGCGAAGCGCGCGCGATTTGAAAAATTTTGGGCTCCGCCGTGGCGAGAGGGGGAGAGAGGGTGGACAGGCGCCTCACTCGCGTCTCGCTCTGTAAAATGGGATGGGGGGATTTCGCGCGGGGTCCGCGCTTCTCTTTCTTCTCTTTCACTTGGGGGCTCCCATTGAATTGTCTGCATTTCCCCTCACGCACATGGTGTTCTCGAGTCAGAGGAAGGGAAGAGAGAGAGAGAGAGACAGCACAGATGTTGTCGGGGCGATGGACGCTAGACCGAAGAGAAGAAGGAGGCAAAGGAGAGGGACAGAGCCGGCGGCGAGCGCGCGTAGGCGGCCTTGCTTTGAGGAAAGCCACAAAGCTTGTGAAACGTGTGCAAAGCACATGTGGAAAGCGAGCTTCTGCTTCATCTTTTGAAGAAGTGGCGAAATTTCTGGAAAGTCAATCAGGCAAGAAGACTCAAACAGAGGAAAAGAGCAACATGGCACTTCAACTCACACAGACAGACAATTTTGCCGTCTTTCAAGTCAAGAACATGCGTCGACAAGCGAGTCCAGACGAAAACGAATCAGACACTTCGATCTATTCACTCGACTTCCCATTCATGAATCGACTCGAAGTCTCAGCAAAGCGACGAACAGCTGGCGTCGCCTTGAAAGCTTGAAAGGAGGCGATGGCGTCTCTTTCTTCTTTCCCCCCTCTCGCAGCCGCTTTCACAACTTCGCTTCGACGCGTCATCAGTCTTGAGTCATTTCTTCTTCTTCGCGGGCCTCGAATTGTTATTCACCCCGCAGCCCCGGCTGTGAGCTGGCTGACTGAGGCGGAAAAGACGTCATTCACTTTTTCCCCGTCAGTTGATTTGTTTGAGTGAAATAAATTTTATTCAAAATTAAGAAAAAGCAAAAAAAAATTTTAAGCCGTTGAAACCATAAAATGAGAGAATTGTCACCGGTCAAGAAGATGATATCAGAAGGCGAGAGAAAGAATTTATTGCCCTGACTGAGTCATTAGCGACCACGTCAGGGGTGTTTCAGGCAATAAACTACGGCGACGACGAGAAGCGGCGATGGTGGCGGGTTCGGCGTAGAGAGGACCGAAATGTCGCGCGCGTCGAGGCGAAGCGCGTGTGTAGAGAGAAGAAGAAAGAAGAAGAAGGCAAAGCGTGTACACCCCAACGTCTTCGGTCGTTGCTGCGCTTTAAAAATATCGACCAGGTTGGGTTCATCGACTTATTTGCTTCCTTTTCAAGGTTTGTAACCCAATGGCGCCAGGTTTTTGATTCTTTCAGAGCCTGAATTTCCGGAAAAAGTTTGATGCGCTTCAATGTTCTCGATTGTTGCTGTGGTTGGAGCTATCGACGATCGGTGTTCTTCTTTATTGCCGCCTCTGTATTTGCCATAACTCTTCATGACATTGTTAGCTTGGTGAATTCCTCTTTTTTTAATTCTGAACTAAAAACTTTTAGCTCGTTTCAACCTCTCGTAACTCCGGTTTGAGCATGGTTTTGGACGATTCTGTTCCTCCCCCAAATATCACTTTCTGTTTTGATATCGACTACGTCCTCGGGTATTTTCGACTTCCACTAAACGAATCAACTGAAGACTGGGACCGCGTCGTCAACGTAGGTCTTGTCTTGCCTTTCCATGTTCTTGCTCCTTCAACTCAATCAGTAATTTTCACTTTCCGTCTTGTTTCAGCGAAGCCTCTCCCGAATGCGTAATCGTGAGGCATTTCTGAACACTCCATGGAATTCAAGGCTCGTCCGAGATGCCTATGAAGTTGTCGGCGCTATGACGAGCATCGAATGGGAGTTGGATCCAGCTGAAATTGGACGGACTCTGGACCTCTATCGCGAGCCTGAAAGAGTTGACGCTGTGCGGGCGCTATGGCAGGTTTGCCTCCTTGACAAAAATTGAAGATTCAGAAATGGCTTCGCGCAGTTTCCGATCGTCGAGTTTCATTCGCTGATTGGAGGCAGAAAGTCGGAATGGAGCTCTTGAAGCCGTTGATTAAGCGAATTGTTCGATTGACCCCGGAGGACGAGTTCGAAGCCACACTCGAGGCTCAGATACGAATTGTTTGGCTTTCGAAGTCGCAGTTGTGCTGGCAGCCAATGTTCGACATGCGGGAGCCAATAACTGCTGAGGTCATTTTGGTTTTTTAAGTTTTGATCAAATAATTCAGGGCCCATTCTTCGAGCTTGCGATGAGACATCCATGGAAAGAGCGTCCAGATACATTTGATCCTATCTCGATGGACATGCATGGGAGATGGAGTGATGAGACGAGGAGGGATGAAGACGATGGTTACATCAAATCGGTTTGGTGCCTTTTTCGCTCTAAGACCTAAACTTATAGCTGACTGTCGGATTCCAACATGTCGTCAGGGTCTCAAGAAAGACGGTCTATGAACTGTTGCCAAATTCGAAGCCAAAAACCGCTTGTCGTGAATATCGAGCTGATGAGGATCGTGAGACTTGTCGTGCCCAGTGTCGAATGGAACTTTTACAGGCACGGAATAGAGATTTTTCTATTTTTTTAGAAATACTGTAAATGTTCCGCTTACACAACCATGCAGATCACCAAGGAAGCGGATTTGAAGCGTTTTCCTCCCTGCGATTATCTCAATTGCCACATTCCCTACGATAATATTACGTTTGTCTTTCTTCCCCGCCTGCGACGAATATGTTTCAGAAGGAAAAACCTCGAAGTTAGCGATGCACCCTGTACCAAGTTGTGCTTTCCAAATTGTCGGCAAGTCAATTATCAACTTGAGCATGAAATTCGCGGAAAGGCGCTGGATCGACAGGACAGGCCGACTCGTAATTTTTTGCAAAATATTAAAATTGACAAATTTAGCCGAAACAAGGATCTCGCTTCGATGGAATAGTTTCCGATACTTGAACATGCGAGAAGTTCCTGAATGGGGAGCGACAAATGTGCTGAGCGCCCTCGCACCTTCGATAGCTCTTTGGATGGGTCTCATATTTTTTGCCGTAATTCAGGTAGCTCATTTTTTTTTTGCTATAAAGAAAATTCAGATCGGCAATTATGTGTTTAAATATTGGGTGAATCGAACCGTTGGAGCCGCCAACATGGACATTCCAATGACTGACCTCACGATCTCATAGGACGGGTTTCGGATGCGCGAACAAAAAAATTGCACATAGACTGACAAATGTACAATGCATTGAATGATGAAAGTAAAGTTTTTTCCAAAATTTTCGGTTCGCTTGTTAATGAAACTTTCAGAAGGAAAACGTGAAAGACAGGGAACAGAAATAGCACAATATTCCTTCCACGCACGCAAGGTTGCGTGTTGTCTAGGTTCGTATTCGCATCCTCATCAAGATTGCCGTTGGCGTGTCAATTTTCTTCTCCCTCCTCTAGAAATTCCCTCTCACATCCGTTTATGCCATGTTGTGTAGATCAATGGCGGCGAGAGGGAAATTCTCTCTGGTCCGACTATAGACGTCGTTGACGGCTTTTTGCTTTGGAATTTCTATGTAGCAGTCATGATCGTCTCTACTCGATTTTGACTGACTGTAAGAAGCAATTTCGCACTTGCTCTACCTATTTAATCGATCTACCATTATTGATTCCAGCGATAAATTATGCTTCTGTCACAGCCTTCCCTTTCATCCTTTCATCAATGACTTGGGGAACGCTTCTCTCTTCAGTTACTGCGATGGGCTCACAGGGGCTACGGCGCTGTCTCACGCGATTGGTACGCTCGGCTGCTTTGCAGAAACAAACACTTTTAAGGTGTTCTTCTCATCAGCATCAATGGACTAATTATAGTGCGATCACCATCAGCGTCAGAGGTAATAACGGCCATAACAACTCTGAATTCAGAAGTGGGGCTGGAAGGGAACAGTTGCGATATTTATCGCGCACCTGGTTGTTCCTGGCATCGAGCTGGCCCTTGTCGTTCAACAAGACGTTGTCTTCAAAGATCTGGGCAACGGAACGTTTGCGTTCCAAAGTCTAAAAAGCTACTCGGCGGTTGGAGCCATGCCTGAAGGTAGTGTTGCAATATGCTTTCGCATGCCAGTTCGATGTGTTTTAGCCTCTTCGACGCCTCAAAGAGATTGCTTGCGTGACGAAAGTGCATGTGCTGCAGATGTTTCACTAGGCAATCATCTGATCTATGGCGTGCCTTTATTTACGTGGCCTTCAGTGAAACCAGCACCTACAGAGACGTCTCCCCCTCCCTCTCGCCATGCGCAGTTTCGTTCTATCGTTTTTCGTTGAAATTCAGTGTTGACAGTGCCCGGCATTTCCGCATTTCTACGCTTGTTTTCTCTTCTACATTCACATACATTTTTTCCAAGTCCCTGGAATACCCACCCAATAAGTTTTGCCTCTGCTCGGTCGAGAACGAGACTCGCTTGTAAGGCAAAAAGAGAGCTGTGACAGTGTTGTGGCAAAACGCCCTGGCAGCAAAATGCCAAAAAAGCCCTAGAGGAGAACACCAAGACACGAGTATGTAATTCACAATGGCGGAGCCCCAGGAATCCTCTCTCCTCCACCTTCGCGTCGCCTTACACTCTCAGACGATATGAGAAGGAAGCTGACAAGCGTGAGCAGAACTAGTGAATTGAGATCTTCGAGTCATTCACCAAAAGCACGCAATGTTGCGTGACTGAAGTCGCAGATACCCATTTCCTCTTCTTCTGCTCGGGAAATCATGGAGGAGCAGCCAGTCAAAATATTTCGAATCAATTCGATTGCAAAGCATTCAGTTTGCCCAAATCTCTAGCACGACAGACATACAAAATTTTGAGATTAAAAACAAATTAGAAGTTGCCGCAATCTGGCATCTCGCCAGCTCCCAGTGTGTATCGTGTCTTCGTCAGCGAGCGGCTCGTCTCCTCATCGTCTCCAGCTCCACCTGCCACCCACCGAAGATGCCGACCTGCAGGAAGGTGAGAGAAGCCTGCCGCCACCGTCCGCCGGAGCTCCTCGTCGGTCCCAATAAAGCCTCCACTCCTTATGTCTTGGTGTTCCCCTCTGGGGCGTTTTTCGGCCTTTTGCC
>JAQIXL010001410.1:0-18308 GCA_034700245.1 Poikilolaimus oxycercus
GTGGAATAAACCATCTTCACGGGCATTCCTACACCTCGGATTATATCCAGAGCTTCAGGGAGCTCTCGGGTATAACAAGCTAATCTTATCAGTGCCTTTCTTTCATAAACTTTTCTTTCTGACTCTGGTCCGAGGGGGGAATTCTTATGGTTCCTTTATCGTAGTTTTGTTGTCGACAGACAACATGCCACTTTTCACAATTTAAGGCGACTTGCTGGTCCATGGAGGACTAGGAGCTGCGTCTTGTGCTTTAAATCCATTGAATGGCGATCGCCGTGCGAAACTCTACCCCACCGAAATCTCGTCCATAGGAGGGGCCGTGCAAGTGAAAACGTGGATAACTCATGCGGCCGCTTGCTCATCCCACCTGAAGAGGATGCCTTCAGCCTTTGGTAGTGATGCAGAAGCCGCCATACTTAAAAAACTACATATTTCATGAGCTCCAATTTAAATTTCTGCGTCGATGTTGATGACATTGTTCTGCCATAAACCGTGCTCCAGGAAAAAGAGCAATGCTTGAGATGCCAATGCTTTATTACAAAAAATAGGTTCGCTTGAAATCAGTCGAATTACACACTCAAAAAAAAGACCGAAACCATCGTGCGTGTACGAGTGTGAAACGAAAAAGAAGCTCGACAATGTCTGGCGAGTCTCTTTATTTTGCTCGTTGAAGTGTCTTCAGGGCTTGAAGATGAAGAAGCCATGAAAACCCACTGAAGAATAGTGGTATCCTTGAGCGCAAACGAAGTTACAACATTATCAAAAATATGCCTACCGGCACTGATGAAGCGCATAGAGAGATTCGAACCAGAGCTTGTGTAAGAAAGGGTGCGATTATTATCGCTATTCAGTCTGTTGCATTGAATGCCAGCCAATGAGAGAACAGCTTACTCGGCAATTATTGGAGCGTTGACGTCAGTTCCATCGTAAATGAACAAATAACCCCACATTTCGATGCGATCGAATGTAACGTGAACCTAAAGATAAAAATAATTCGCCCTAGCGAACTCGTTGTCCTGCCGGAGCAGAAAACGTGTAGGCCTGAAAGGAAGAAGAAGAATATTTCTTCGGCCAGTTTGGAGAAGCGAATTCGCCTGCTGACAACGGGGCATTAAATGTACGTATCGTATCCGGAGTTCTAGAGCATTGAAGAAACGTTTAATAACTTACGCCAAATACCAGTAAATAGTCCAAAAATTAAGACCGCGGACTTTGAACGTAACGAAATGAATTATATCAAAGAACTACCTGAATGGAACGACAACGTTAAGTTGGAACCGGACGTTTCGTAAGTTGAACCAACTCTGCCAACCCTAAAAATGAAAGACAAAAGTTACGGTTCCACGCTTGATTCACGCACCTTGCAAGTTCTGGCGAACTGGTGGAAATGCCGTCATAGAGAATAACAATGCCCAATTTAATCTGAGAACGGTATCTGTTTTTCTTTTAAAAAATGCACACCTCTAATTCCTGAAACCATATAAAAAGTGGTGCATCTGCCTCCCCGCAAATATGATAGACAGAGTCCGCCTCGAGCAGAGCATTCCTTTCTAACTGTCCTTTTTCGTTGTATTTGTCGTTAAACCCTGATGAGTTCTGAATTATTTTGAAATCTCACGCGGGGAGGCTAGTTTCCCAATCGAAGCGGGGGCAATTGTGCATGGACGGTATGACGCGGCATCCTTGCCTGGCAGACCTGCAAAAAAAATCACCAAAAGCTCAATTAAAGCAAACGAAGCACCTGGATGACCGCGTTCACCATTTGAACCTCTAGCTCCTGAGCTCATTTCCTAATATTCTTTTTTTGAATCTTGCCTTTCTCGCCATTATTTCCTGGTTGTCCCTGAAAACGCACTTCTCTGTTGTTCATGTACAATACATAGCAATGCTAACCGGGAGACCTTGATCACCCTTCTCGCCCTTTTCGCAACGTCTTTCTTTGCGGATTGATGTATTCTCTAAAAAAAAGTTTCAAAGAAATTCACGAACCAGTATAATAGGTATCCGACAAGGTTTGATTTGCACGGTCCTCCGACAATTCCAGCTTCTCGACACGCTAAGAAAATTCTTTGGAAGGAAAGAAAATGCACCTTAGCCAAGTCCATATTTTCAGTTTCCAGAATTGAAATCCTCTAAACAGCATAAAAAAAAGCTTTTTGTCAGCTACCTTTTGAAGCGATTCAACAACAGAAAGAAGCTCGCGTTGGAAAGAAATCAAGGAATTAAATCCTTCGGCAAAGTTTTCGGTACTTGACGGCGTCGCATAGCTGATTTCAATATAGAGAAATGAAAGAAGAAGGAAGACCCAACTGGATAACACTCTCATCGCGGAGTGAGTGTTGACTCGGCGAGTTTTTTGGTTTTTCAGCGACAGCCGCTCGACGCAGTTGCTTCCTATGCGTCAGCTTTCCAGGCACAAGGGCTGCTTTCGTAAAGTCTCGAACAGGATCTGAGCTTTAGTGCTCTCGCAATGATTCCTCAACGAAGCTGGTCGTTGGCGCTAGCACACGGAAGTCTTCGGAATGTTTCGGTGATGCAGTTGGCCTGGCGCGCTGCTTACAGTATCTCTGCAAGCCTGCGGTCAGCATCCATTGCTCCGGGTCTTTTTTGACATTTCATCATTGGGCGAATATTTCGGCCTTCTCAACTATCTTCAACGTTGCTTCGATCTCCCCTTATCCCAGAGCGAATAAATCTTAAAATCTATCTAGAAACTGGTCCGCACACAATTCGTCACTTGAGGAGACGAGGGCAGAGCGTGTATAACACACGGCAACGACAAGCAGTTCGTATTTGACTCGACTAGCGTCGAGCCTTCCAAAAATTGACATATTAGCGGTCGTTGTATCACTTTCACTCCAAACGAGTGCGAGCTCAAGAGCCGCAACACCGTTATCATGCACGGCCATCCAAACGCTAATTCCTATGCATCAGTTACCGCGTACACGCGTCGGGATGACACATCGCTCTTTGTTCAGTTGATTATGGAGCATGCAAATTGAAATTCCGCGCCGTGCGAAGTTATCCAAAAATTACTGCAAGGTGCCGAGTCCAGTGCCAGCTACGATAGCACAGTGCAGAAAAAGTTGTGTTCGTCCATCCCTACTCAGACAACTTTTCCATCTTTGAGCATTGTTCAAAATGCATTGCATCGAGGCACAGAGACACGCAGAGCATTAAGATATGACGGCGTCGGAAAAAAGCAAACCAATTGAAGCGATTCGGTAGCACAGAGAACTGGAAACGAATTAAAGACTTCGGCAAGATTCTCGGTACTTGGAGTCGTGGCATGGTTGATTTCGATAGAGAGAAAGAGAAGAAGAAAGCCGTCTCTCATCGCGGCGTGAGTGTCTGCCTCGACGAGGTTTTCGTTATTTTTTCAGCGAAGTCGTTCGACATTTTTTTCCTATGCGTCACCTTTACAGCACAAAGGATGATGTGATAATTTCGTTCGTGTTTCGTGGGGCCTCGATCAGGGGCTGAACTTTAGCATCATTTTGCAGCTAACAAGCAACAGGATGTGGGGTGAGATTTTGTTTTGTTTTATTTTTAAGCTTTGTTTTACAACGAGCTTCAAATGGTAAATGTTTACTGTTACGCTGATTTCATGCGATACTCGCATCAGAATCAAATCAACAAAATTGTCAGATAGAGATCAATGCTCGGCGATTCTTAAACCAATCGGCGGAATGGCCGATCGACCATGCATCCTTAGATCATGTTGGAAATAAATTGTGAGCACCGAATCCACTTCCATTTTGATATCCGAAAATCGACGACGGCGAAATCGAGCAAAGAGTGTCTTCACCGAAGTATTCGCCGGCTCCAGAACTCGAATCGAATGCGGGCCATTCTCCAGATAGTTGAGAAGCGAGTTCAGTTCAACCACTGACTTGACCTCAAAGCGAACAAATAGGTACTTGAACTTCTTGGCAGCAATAAGCGGACAAAGTCGCTGCAAGCATCGAGATATTCCAATCGTGTCACATTCACTGCGGCACCATTTTTCCACACCGATCGTCAAGTCCGCGCATGTGGGAATTTCTAGCATTCTGTCCAAATTTCGCGGCTTTAAATACGAAATATTCAGCTTCACATTTCGTCCAGAAAGACCTTGAAGGAGAATCTTGACGTTGTTCGAAATCGTGAACGCCATAAGCTCTAACTGAAAATTGTGACCGTTTTGATGTTTGCAAAAAGTTTGAACGATGGCAGCTTGAATGTCGGTCTCCGCGTGTAGAACGTCAACCGACAACTCTTTTAGCTTGCCACCGATGAGAGGAACAACCTATAAAACTTTTTTTGAAAAGCAGAAAAGGGACCTTTTCGAATTCTCGCAAACCTGTGGCGGTGATTCCAAACAGAAGAATACCGAACCGATATTCTGGCTGTGTTGAGGTTTTGACAAAAACGGGCCCAAATGGGCTTGCAAGAAGGACTTTGAAGGCGTCGGCCACTTCTTCGTTTTGCAAAACTCGTGAATAAATTAGAAGCATGTATGAATCGGGCTTCGTTCGAAGACACGTCGAACTGGGCAGGCTTCCGATCCGACGTGGATGTCGTCCGTCGGCGAAAAAGCATTGAAGGACAATATAGTGAAACTTCTGATGGGCAAAGAAATCGCGAATCAACGACCGAAGACGGCGATCGAGTTGAGAAATGCGAAAAAATTCAAAAAGTTTCAGCATTGAAACGAGGAGCGGGGCATTTTTCTCGCACAGGACGTGAAGGGGCGACGACATGCTCGAGAGAGAGAGTGACCCCTTGAAGTGCAGTCGGCCTTTCTTCACCTCGAGTAGTTATCACCTTGTTCGCCGAAAATTTTAAACTCATCACGCGCCGCCTCGTCGCTCGTTTGGAAGCAAGCCAAGAAAAGTGCTAATCACATACGCGCTACAAATTTGTTCATTTCTTGCAAAATCATCTCTCGACTTTGGATTATGTCTTCGCCTCTACATGCTGTTTGTGAGAAAAATGTCATGCTCCTCTTCCAAATGCTACAAGCTCCAGCTTTCTTTCGCATTGCTCAGATTGATCGAGGCCTTCGGTCATTTTTGTGCGATTTCTTCGAAGGTCCAATCTTTCGAACAGTCGTCTTTGAGTGCATTGTTGTGGATAAAAGACGTCCTCACAAGCACCGCGTCTTGTCAAGTCCATTCTTTTGCCAATTTAGCTCTTGTTCGTATATCATTTTTGTTCATTCACGAGTTCAACAAAACGACGAACTGGCCGCTGTCTTCGAAGCTCTTTTTGCCAGCCCGTTTTTTTCGATCTTTAAAGCACCAAAGGAGCCTATCATTCGAATCAATATCACTCTGCGGGGCATTAACGCAAATGGTTTGCGCGACTTCCAAAAGGTTTGCCTATTAGTATTGTCCGACCAGGAAGAATTTCTCTCTCGCCTGCGTTGATAAGTTTTGCGCGAGGGAATGCCTCTCTGACTATACCTTGAAGTAAACTTGGTTTATAGGTCATTCCACATCTTGGTGATTTCCCGACAAGCCTTGCGATCGACGCTATGGACGTAGACGCCGATCTTCAAAGTGCCATGCTAGAGATGTACACCGCGCACACAAACTTGCATTGCTTGCACGTTGACGCCTACAATATTTTAGAGAACGGCAAGATTCTTCTCGAAGGCCTTCAAGGACGAGATCTTCGTTTAAAGATTGTCCGGTTTAATGCTAGAAGGTTGCAGAAGATGCTCGAAATTCCGGCCTGCAGGAGGTTGGCGGTTGGCACTGGAACCGAGCACGATTCCGACTGTTATGGGGATGCAATTGGCTTGGCGGGCTGTATACAGAAGCTCTGTACGCCGACGACAAGAGATAAGCCCATTTTGTTTTCGGCCTTCTTTGACGCTGCATCATTGGGAGAGTTTTTCGCCCTTCCTAACTATCTGGAGAAGGGCCCTCACTCGATTCGTCCCGTGAAACCGCAAAACACCCCTTTGAAGAGGCTGTTCGCTCGACTTCGAAGTCTTCGATTTATTGAGATTGAATTGAAAATCGACGAAGTGCTCTCATTTACTCTTTGGCGATGTTTTGCTTCCTTTTCTCCGAAGAAACGCCTTTGGTTCGCTATCACGAACTATTCGTAAGGGAGACTAAGGCATTGAATACAGTATTTATTGCATTTATCTGTAGAGATTTTCTTTGAGAACGAACTTTGAAGTAAACATATCGGATTGATTTTATTTAATGGCCCGCAACGAGCGATGAACCGAAATATCTATAAACGCGTTGCACCTTACAACTAATGAATCGTAAGTTCTGGGGATGTTTTTGAAGAAGATTCTGAAGACTGAATCACCATCTCCCTGAAAGAGAGTTGTGTTTTGACGGTAAACTCGGCGAAAAGTCTTGGCTGTCTCGAAATTCACGGCCGGCGTCACTGCAGAAGCTTCTAAAGTGACTAATTTTAAGCGTTGGAATTAGCCAAGCACATTTCAAGAACATATCTTAGCTTTGGGAGGTGGAGGCATCGTGTTTGGCCGATCGAGCTAATAATAAGATGTCTAGGTGGCGTTCCTCTCTCGATGTCAAATTTGCTTTTTTTCGAAACAATTCTATCAGGCCCGTTGAAGTCTTGTTAGCTTTAGCGCTCTTTACAGTGTTCTGAGTACCGAACCAAAAATATCTCTTGCCCTCAGTTGCACAAGTAAATATCCTTTCCAGTGTGCCTTTATTCGACGCATTTCATATTACCAAAGGCAGCCGTTCTTCTGTCCGTCGTACTCCGACGACAGCTCAAGTGTGCCCACGTCTAATGTCTTGCTCGGAGTTTCGCCATAAGAAATGTAGCTGTCCGGGATTTCGATCACGAACTTCCTGGGACAGCACTTGACGATGAAGCAGCTCTATAAAGTTGAGACTCGTTTTTTGTCGATGCTGCACATCCGTTACTCAGTCGCGTCATAGTCCGTACAACGGCAAGAGTAACTCACGTCGGGATCTTTATTGCAGAAATGTTTGATGACGAGCTTCGGTTCAATACCGAAGACCTCTCTAGTCCAACCAGAGAGCGAGAAGCCTCCCATGGAGTCCGTCTTTCCACCTTGCAGCAAGTCGTCAGGGTCCGCTAAAAAACGCGCTCTTTTCCATATCGGACGGTTTGAACTTGCACTTTGTAAAAAAATGCTAACGATAATCGAAACTCACTATCATCCTCATCGAGGAGCTCGACTTCCACATTGACGGCAGGTCGTCCGTTGCAGAGAAGGATTCCGCTTACGCCGGCAGACTGCTTATAACCAATGAGGTCGATTGGCGCCACGGCAACGACGAACGAGAGGAAGATCAGCGTTTTCATTCCTAAAGATATCCGAATTTCTCTCTAACAAGAAGATTGAAAAGACGATACTTGCCTTGGGAGTAGTAGACAGCGCAAGGCATTGACTGTCGCGCCCACGCCCAGGCTCGCTTAAAAACATCTCTCAAGCGTTTGTTGACAGTTATGACATAAAAGCTTCTCAGACAATAACACGCGACTCGATTATCGAATCTTAATTTTGTCTTCTAAAATAGTATCGAAAGTGCCATCAGTCGCCTTTTTCACAAACAAGACAATACTCTTCGCTTTCGAGTCGTGTGTAGTTTCAGCGCATGAGAGGGCATTTGATGACGAAAGAGAAGAAGGCGCCGAGCGAAGTCAACACATTGGACGTCACAATCAGCATCGACGACGAGATACTCCTTTCAAGTGAAACACAAAACCCTCGACCCCCGTAGTGCCTGGGGACGTGCGCTGAGTTCATCGCACTCCTCCTCGAACTATGCAAATCCGGAGAGGGCGCGGGAAACGTCTTCAGAAGAATTAAATTGTGACATTTGTACAAGTTTTGGGTGCTTTTAAACTTTCTCAGTTTCTCGCTTGTTAGAAGATGCTCCTGTGACAACACTGTATTCTCAAGAGTTTTTATTCGACGTTTTCAGTGGATGCAGTCGCGTCCCTCATTTGGGAACTTGGCAGCCAGATCAAGTACTCCAACGTCGTGGTACCTGAGGGCAACTTCGCCTTCAGAAATACAGGTGCCCGGGATGTAGATGGTGAACTTTCTTTGACATATCTAAAAAACGGGAGAATTGGGGGGTTTTTGGTTTTATGGCTTCTTTTGATTATTTTCTCCGAAAGAAGAGATAAGGGGCCGTAGTAAAATAGGCAAAGGTGGCGCCAGGGTGGCGCGCCACCTGGATCCACCTCATTTTGACCTATGATTTCGAAACCGCCTGAAAGACAGTTTTTAATGTTTTCCACGGTCCGTTCTCACCTGCATCGGAAAGAGCACCCTCGAATTGACTAGTAAGCTGAGAAACAGTGGGAAAAAGCGTGGTAAGATACGAAAAATCGAGGGTGGATTAAGGTGGGATCGAGATGGGAACAAGGGTGGAACGAGGGTGGATCCACTTGAAGTTGCCCGGAGCAACTTTAGGTGGATCCACCCTGGGCCACCCTGTCGCCAACTTTGCCTATTTTACTACGGCTTAAGGCTTTTTGACAACTCACATCATTGTCGTTGCAGTCGTGATAGACGTTGAAGATGGGATTAAGATAAGTAAAAATGTGGCTTGTCCAGCCTTCGAGCTCGAAGTGTCCCGAGGAATTCGTGTGGCCGACAGCAAGCAAGTCGTCGATGTCCACTGATAACTTTTCGATTTGGCAAAATTCGCGCAACGAACAGATCAACAGCAAAAGCCTAAAACGTACTTGTATCCTTATCGAAGATCTTGACCAGCACACCGACGGCAGGCAATCCATTGCACGCGAGTTGTCCGCGGACGCCGACCGCCTCCGCTCCGCCGTAGGCCACAGCAACGACGAGAGAGAAAACGATCAACGTCTTCATCATTGCTATAAAAAAAGAGAACTTGTGAGAATCTTGGATGAGAACGCTGAACACGAGTAATTATCTCGGGAGTCATAAACATCACAAGACGCTGATTCTGAAACCGCCAAGTCTGCCTCGCTTTAAAACGTCTCAGAAGCGATTGTCGACACTGAAGGAATCAGACAATATCAGGCGAGCTTCTTCTCGAATCCTAATATTTCTCATTTCTCGTCAAAGATGGCTTCAGGCGCCATCGGCACAGACAAGGCAATCGTCTTCACTGTGTGTAGTTTCAGACTTGAGACAAGATCTGATGACGAAAGAGAAGAAGCAGTCTAGCGAAGTCAACACTGTGGTCGTCACAATCAACAACGAGATACTGCTTTCTAGATAGATAGAGATTGTCGTGAATACAATGTGTTCCGTGGTTTGCACTTGGCATCCCTCGGCGGATAAACCATGCTCAAAGGAGAGGGAAACCGGGACAAACCGGGACTTGCTCGCGACAACGACCAAAGTAGCATAAACCAGAGAGTTGAATGCCTTTCGCGACTTTCTAATTGAACATTAATCGCGAGGATTGTTTAACAATCCTTTATTACTATGACGATGAAATAGCCAAATGGGACATTTTTTCTAATGATCGATTCTCGAACAGGTTAAGGCCGATCGGGCTGAAACATCACATACTTGTATAACTTTTAATGCCGGTTCTAATGATACCATACTTGCCCGTTGAAAAGTTGAAGAAACTTTAGCAACCAAATAAAATACGACTTTAGACCAGAATTTCGCCGAAAGTTTCAGTCACGAAACAAAATGGTCGGGAATATCTATTGAAGGGTTCGATCCCGCCGGTGACCAATCTTTTTGCTCTTGTTTTAATTATGATTTCAGCTTGCTGAAGTCACTGGCGGGCTAATGGGCCAAATTTCAAGCAAGTACAAGAGCCGTTAGTTAGGGCTGCACGAGGACAGATAGAAGCTAGAAGAGCTCAAAAGAGGGTACCGTCGTTAGTCCGTTAGTAGACAGAAGAAGCCTTTAGGCCGTTAGTAGAACTTGAAAGATGGGATTGCCATTAGGCGGTTAGTAGACAGAGCAAGCAAGCCTTTTGGTCGTTAGAAAAACTTGAAAGGAATAACTTTTGTTAGGCGGTTGGCAGAAAGAGTCAGGCGATAGGCCGTTAGAAGAGCTTTAAACCTTCGTTAGTTGGTTAGCAAGCGTTAGATTTATAGAAGAGCTTGAAAAGAAGGAAAATCGTTTGTCGGTTTGTTTCTTGATCACTCACTCAAACATGAAATCAGTTTTTTGGCGTCGGAAGATACTTTTAGAAGTCTTTCCGTTACTCCGTTAGTTTCGTTAGTACGGTATCTAGTAAATCTTACAATTAGATGCATACGAATCCGTTCACACATGGTAAGAAAGAGTCAAACGAATGCGCTGAGTAGTAGATTTGTCCGTGAATGTTTGCAGGAGACCAATTGTGAGGACGTCATCGATTTCAATTTGAATCTCCGAAAATTTGAGAGTTCGAAGCCGAGCGAAGAGCGTCTTCAGGGCAATGTTCTGTGGCATCAAGGGGTGAATGGTGTGCGGTCCTTTCTCGAGATAGTTGATGAAGGCGAAATACTCTCCTGTTGATTCGAGATCAAAATCGGCCCACAGCGACGACTGGCGCTTCTCGAGTGTTGCGGGTCTGCAGAGATAGTTCAGGCAACGCGCCAATCCAATAGAATCACCGCAGCTCAAATCACGCGACGTTCCAGGGCCAATCATCAACCTCGAGCAGGCTGGCATTTCGAGCAGTTTCTCCAACTTTCGGGCATTTAAGTGAGCAATACTTAGTCCGAGATATCGCCCTTGAAAGCCTTCAAAAAGGATCTTGGCGTAGTCGCCAGAAATATTGCGCACACATAGTTCCAATCGACCCAAGTTTCTGTGCCCGATGTACATCCCGAGAATAGCATGTTGGAGATCAACAGTAAGGTCCATAAGGTTAATTCGAAGTTGTCGAATTTTGTCTCCAAAGGACGGAATCACCTGTGAAAAATTTCTGTTGACAAAAATGTACTGACCTTTTTGAAGTTTTGCAAACCTGTGGCGTTGACTTCTGAGAGAGAAAGATAAAGTTGAAAGGCGCGCGCTTTTGACATTGCAAAAAATGACGAAAACGGGCTAGAGAAAAGCGTCCTGAAAGCGGCTGCGACGTCTTCGTTTCGCTGTGGCCTTGAATTAAGCAAAACGACGAAAGGACCGTCTTGCAACCGATAGAAATCCGGACTTGGCAAGAAATCGCCTTTGCTTGGAACAACCGTACACGCAATGTCGACCGCTTGAAAGAGTGAACTGGCAAAAAAATCTCGCAACAACGAACGAAGATGACAATCAATGTGAGAAATGCGAAAGAATTCGTGCGATTTGAGCATTGCAAAAAGAAGAATGAGATTTTTCTCACAAATAATGTGCAGTGGCGAGGACATGTCTCGTCAGTCTCGTGATCGGAAGTGGGTTTTTGTGTTGGAAGGACAATTTCTCTCACGCGATTATCACTTTGAAGACAAACAGAAGATTTTTGGTCGTCTAGAAGCCATCCAAGAAAAGTGCTAATCAGTTGTACGCAATTGTCCATTACATCACAAAAACCATCTCTCGATTTTGGGACACGTCCTCGCCTCTGCATGCTATTTGTGAAAAAAATGCCATGCTCCTCTTTCGAATGTTGGATGCCCCAGAGTTCTTTCGCATATTTCACATTGATCGACGTCTTCGTTTAATGTTGCGTGATTTTTTCACTAAGCCCATATTTCATGCAGTCGGCCTCGAATGCATTGTTGCTGATGAAAGACGTCCACGCAGGCGCCGTTTTTGGCCTAGTCCATATTATACGCGGAAGATGACTGTGCTCTCCGATTCAATTCACTTTAAACTTTATACAAGAGTACAAAGAAACGAGGACGTGTCCACTGCCTTCGAGACACTCTTCGCTAGCCCGTTTTCGCCCTTTTTCAAAGCCTCAACAGAGCGCGATTTTCGAGTTCGAATTTCTTCATGGGGAATTAACACAATTGGATTGTGTGACTTCGAAAAGGTCAGTGAGTTCTTTTAAACCGAAATCGTTTTGCAGATTTTACCGCAGTTTGGTGAGAAGATCAACTGGCTTAGCATCGATACCATGGAGATTGACACCGACTTTCAGGCTGCCATTGTTCAACTCTATACTACGAATTTAAACTTAACGGATTGTGACTTGTCTCTGGCCGCGTGTGAGATTTCGGAAAACGCAAAAATTCTTCTCCATAGCATTCCAGGACGCTATCTGAGCTTGAATATAGCGAATTTGAATTCGCGAAAATTAGCAAAAGTGCTGGAAATGCCTGCTTGCTCGCAGCTGTTGGCTTTGGAAGGCGGTGCAACGGCGATGCAATCGGAGTAGAACGTTGTATGCAACACATCTCTCGACCTTTAACAGAAATGCCCCCTTTATGCGTACTTCGATGTCGAATCCGTGGGAGATTTTTCAATTCTGCTCAATTATTTGGAGAATGGTCCCCACACGCTTCGCCCTTTGTGGCCGCAAGGTATGGCTTTGAAGAAGCTCTTCGCGCGACTTCGAAATGGCCGATTTAACAAAATTGAAGTGAAAATTGACGAAGTCTTCACATTGGCTCTCTGTCGAGCTTGCAATATTAAGCCTGGGAATCCACGTATTTGGCGAGTACACTTACTAAGTATAATATTTAAAAGCGAGAAAAAGTTTCCTTTGGTGCAGACGGGAGAAAAGCGCGCGACATTCAGCCTCGAAGTTCCCTTACAACGGAGGAAACTTCAGCGTTTGAACAGGTTGTGAAGAAAAGATTATTTTGCTTTAGAAAGGAAAACTCGAGGCTGAATACTCTTTTCTCTCATCTGCAACAAGAGACCCTTCCCTCTTTTTTGCCGTTGTATCACAAAATCGACACGGCAGCGCACAAAATTAAATTTATTCTTGCGAAGATTTTTGAAACAATGTTTCAATACAATGCGCTCACACGTAGTAACTAAGAGCCAATCGAATGCGCGGAATAGTAGATTTAGTGCAGTCAACGAATGTTAGCCACAGAGTAATGGTGAGGACCTCGTCGATTTCAATTTGAATCTCCGAAAATTTAAGTGTTCGAAGCCGAGCGAAGAGCGCCGTTAGGGCAATGTTCTGTGGTATCAAGGGATGAATGGTGTGCGGCCCTTTCTCGAGATAGTTGACGAAGGCAAAATACTCTCCTGTTGATTCCAAATCTAAATTAGCCCCAAGCGACCGGCGTTTCGCGTGTGTTGCGGGTTTGGAGAGAAACTTTAAGCAACGCGCCAATCCAATAGAATCGCCGTAACTAAATCCAGGAAAAATCTGCAGCTGCGAGCAGGTCGGCATTTCAAGCAGTTTCTCCAACTTTCGCGCATTTAAGCAAACAATATTTAGGTAAAGGTTTCCTTGAAAGCCTTCAAGAAGGATCTTGCCGTAGTCGTCAGAAATGTTGCTCACACAAAGTTGAAAACGACCCAAGTTGGCGTGCCCAGTGTTCATCTCTATAATGACATTTTGGAGATCAACGGTTAGGTCCGTAACGCGAATGCGAATTTGTTGAATTTTACCTCCTAAGGACGGAATCACCTGCAAAAAAATTTCGTTTTATAAAAATGTACTGACCTTTTTGAAGTCTCGCAAACCTGTGGCGTTGACTTCTGAAAAAGAAAGGTAAAGCTCTAAGTCGCGCTCTTTTGACATTGCAAAAAATGACGAAAACGGGCTAGAGAAAAGCGTCTCAAAAGCGGCCGTGACGTCTTCGTTTCGCTGTAGCTTTGAATGAAGCAAAACGACAAAAGGACCGTCGTGCAACCGATAAAAATCCGGACTCAACGAGAAACCGCCCGTGCTCGAAACAACCGTGCATGCAATGTCGACTGCTTGAAAGAGGAGACTGGCAAAAAAATCTCGCAACAACGAACGAAGATGACAATCAATGTGAGAAATGCGAAAGAATTCCTGCGCTTTCAACATTTTAAAAAGAAGCTTGGCGTTTTTCTCGCAAATGGCATGCAGTGGCGAGGACATGACTTGAAATGGAATTCATGGCTGCTTCGAATATTCTCAAATTGTCTGTTTTAGCACGAAGCGTTAAAAGTGCTAATCGTGCGATTGGAGTTGCTCAGCCTCACTGAAATCCCATCTTCAGTCTCCATCATGTCCTCGCCACTACACGTAGTTTGTGAGAAAAATGCCATGCTCCTCTTTCAAATGATGAAAACGCCGGAATTCTTTCGAATTTCTCACGTTGATCGGCCTCTTCGCAAGATCTTACGCGAGTTTTTTGAGAGCCCAATATTTCACACAGTTTACCTATGTTGTATTGTTCAGGACGAGAAAAGTACGATTGTACACAAGGAAGATTTTTCGGAGAGTCCATCCTTCTCCAATTCGAACCCCGAACTCTTTTTGCTTCACTCCTGGTTGGATCGAAACGAAGAGGTGGTCGATGTCTTTGAGGCGCTTTTTGACAGTTCATTTTCCTCATTTTTAGAAGCTTCAAAAGAGCGAAATTTTAAGATTGAAGTTTCTTTGTTTGGAGTCAACATTGTCGGTTTGCGGGAATTCGAAAAGGTTGGTGAATTTCGGTGAAATGAGATTATTTTTAGGTTATTCCGCGTTTTGGTGACCGGCTGCAAGAGCTTTGCATTAACGTCATTGAGTTCTCAACCGATCTGGAATGTGCCATCGCGGAAATCTACACTGCACACACGAACTTGAAAAGTTTTCAGCTTTGTGGAGACCGCGTTTCTCACCACATAGAAGTCCTTCTGAAAAGCCTTCGAGGACGAAAACTAGCTTTTAATATCAACGCGAACTCACGAAATTTGGCACAAATGCTCGAACTACCGGATTGCAAGCACTTGGTAATCGGTGCTAAAGCGCCGGAGGATTTTTGTTACGGCGACGCTATTGGATTGGCGCGATGTCTACAGTATCTCAGCAGACGGGAAGCGCTGGGAAACTGGTTTGATTTTGACCTGGAATCTGTGGGAGACTATTTCGCCTTCGTTAATTATCTCATGAAAGGCCCACATAAAATTCGTGCTCCACAAGGCTTTACCTTGAAAGAACTCTTCGTTGAGCTTCGAACTTGCAAATTCTCGATCGTTATATTGGAAGTTGATGAGTTGCGCACCAGGGATGGGCGGAAAGCGGAAAATCATTTTCGGAAAACGGAAATTCGGAAAACGGAAAGTAGCCTCGGAAATCGGAAAACGGAAACGGAAAACGAAAACGGCTCAAAAGGTCTCAATTTTCATCCATTCTGGGCTTCTGAGAGGTTTTTATGTTAAGAGAAGCAAGTATTTGAGTCATTAATGCGGTACTTCTTCGATTTTGGATGGTTTTAGACTTGAAAGAACTTCATAACGTTTCGGAACGATCGAATAGAGGCCGTGAAACATCATGCTGTTGAAATGTGTGAGCCTCAAGCAAGCAAACAATCATGAAAGCGTTCTCACTGAACCATCAAACGGAAAATATTGGCCTCTTTCTCGCCCATTTCAACGGTTTTTGCTCAAATTTGCTCAAAAGTGACGTCAATTTTCTTTCCGAAAGTGTTCCGATTTCCGACCCCATTTTCGGAAAACGGAAAATCGGAAATCGGAAGGGCCAAAATCTCGGAAAACGGAAATTTCGGAAAAACGGAAAACGGATAACCCCCATCCCTGTTGCGCACACAAACCTTTCATCAAAGTTTCAATAAGGAATCTGGAACCCCGCGCCTTTACTTGACTATTAGACCACTTAGTAAGTGAACTTGTTGACATTGACATTTTAACATTGAAAGAGTCCATGATATGCGTCTTGGTTGTTCTTTGCATCTCGACTTCCAAGTCGTGGCCTGTTCTCTTGCTCATTCTCTTTCCGCTTTCCTTTGACAAATCGAAGACTCTGTCCGGCATGACTCTTTTTCCGTGCAGATAAGACCACACGAGTGTCAGTCCGCGTTCGGTAGCCATCTGCTGGCAGCTCTTCCAACCCATCTTCTCAAGAATCACAGAATATTCGCTTGTGAAGTCATTGCTGGCCAGACTTGTTTAGTATTGTATAAATTTAATCTTGATTTTTTCAACAAAAAAACAGCACGTCAACTAGCTATGGCTTCTAGCGCCAAAAATGCAATTTTGGATACGACAAAATGTTTACATCGTGGAAATAATAGAGAGTCCAATAGATGAAATCGTAGACTCCGTGCGGGAGGATTGCCAAAGGACCATTGTGAGAACCTCATCGATTCTCAATACAGTGGTCGAAACTTTGAGTCTTCGAAGTTGAACGAAGAGCGCCTTCAAAGTAATTCCTTGCGGCCTAAACAGACGAATCAAATGCAGACCGTTTTCCAGATAATTCAAGATAACCAAAAACTCTCCCGATGGCTCCACGGCGAAATGGACGTCCAAGATTGGGCGTTTTTCAGTTGAATCAGACCGACAACACTGACGGTTCAAGCAACGCGCCAACATAATCGCGTCTACGTAACACTTGGCAATGCGCGGCGTTCTAACGCCAATAACCACTTCGACTAACATAAGTGGGCGCAAGAGGGCGTTTCCAGTATTTCTGTCAGCTTTCGCGGACTCGAACTAGCAATATTAAAGTAAAGGTCACGTCCCGGAAGGCCTTCAAGAAGAATCTTCCCGTTATCAAAAAGATTGCCCGCAAAAAGATATAAACGATTCAAGTTCGTTTGGGTTGAAAATATTTGAAGAATGGCATTTTGAAGTTCCGTATCAACGTCCAAAGCTTCAACGCTAAGTCGTTTCAGCTTATCACCAAAGCGGTGCAGCACCTGGAAACGATTTTACTTCATGCAAAACTGACCTTTTCTTCGACGTCTTGCAGACCAATTGCATTGACTCCCCAAAGAGACAGCTCAAACCGAAATTCTGACTGCTGTCTTGTATGAAAAAGAGACGAAAATGGACTGAAAAACAGCTTCTCGAAAGCGGCGACAACTTCCTCGTTCCTTTGGACTCGTGTATACAGAAGCAATTTGATAGAATCGGGACCCGCGTTAATACTAGACGGACTAGGCAAATATCAGGGTCTTCGGGGACGTCCTTCATCCTCAACAATGCAATCCAGGTGAACCACTTGAAACATTGGAAGGGCGAAGAAGTCGCGCAACAAAGAAGTCGTCGGTCGATATGAGAAATACGAAAGAATTCGCTGATTTTTAGCTTAACGTGCTAATTACCAGAAAACAGTATGCAAAACAGCCTCGTCCCGCGTCATTCCGAAAATGTCTTCACCCCTACATGCCGTTTGTGAGAAGAGCGCTATTCTCCTCTTTCAAATGCTGAAAACTGGCGAGTTCTTCAGAATTTCTCATGTTGATCGAGGTCTTCGCTCGTTGCTACGCATTTTTTTCGACCTACAAACATTTCACGCCATCAGCATTAACTGTATTTTTGTTGATGAAAAACATTCAACTAACGATTATTGCTTGCCAATCCCTTCGTTTCTTCGCTGGAAAGGCAATTCGGTTTATATTTCGCTGCACACGCGGCCACAACAAAACCAGCACGCGGCCGCCGTCTTCGAAGCACTTTTTGCCAGCCCGTTTTCGTCACTTTTCGATGAGAGCAGAAGCCGAGATTTTTGTCTTCAACTTTGTCTCTGGGGAATCAACTCAAGAGGCCTGCGCAGTTTCAGAAAGGTCGGTGAATTTGTTTGAAATAAAAGAGTCTCGCATGTAATTCCGCATTTTGGTATGAAATTGCAATGGCTGACAATCGATGTTATGGACGTTGACATCGACCTTCAGAATGCCATTCGAGAGATATACTCGGAATACACGAACTTGACTGGCCTACAGCTTTACGCCCACAATCTCCTGCTAGAAGGTCTTCAGGGACGAGACGTGTGTCTAGATATTGCTAGTTTGAGTCCAAGAAATGTAGACAAAATACTGGAAATGCACACAGGTGCGGGAGTTTTCATTGGCTATAGAAGGGAGCATGACCGCAAGTGCTACGACGACGCTGTCGGAGTGGCGCGCTGCCTGCAGCGTCTCTGCCGACGCGATGCACAATCAGGAAATGGAGGCGCCTATGTAAACGTGAAATTCGACATCGAATCAGTGGGAGAACTTTTCACTATTGTTAATTATTTGGAGAAAGGTCCACATGCTATTCTTCCTCACATGCCACATGGCATTGATTTAAAGACGGTCTTTGCTCAACTTCGAAGTCGAAACTTCACGCGCATTGAACTCCAAATCGACGAGGTCCTTATTTTATCTCTTTGGCGAGTCGACAGCACCGATTTTGAGATTCCACGTATAAGGATGTCTATCGGTTGCACAAGATAAGAAAATGTATTTTGTTCTTTTTTATCAATGTACCAGCCGTGCCCCCGCCTCCGGCGGGGTCCCGGCTGGGGGGGGGGGGGGGGGGGGGGGGGGGGGGGGGGGGG
>JAQIXL010001411.1:0-18299 GCA_034700245.1 Poikilolaimus oxycercus
TATGTTTGACTTTTGATAAGCAAAAAATTCTGCTTCTTTTAAGACCAAATCCATTTTCACAGTACTGTCCCTTTAAGCTTCATTCAGGATTTGCCTTCAATGAGAATACCTGACCTGAAGTCTTTTGACTTCTTCGTATGTTGCAGGCTTTTTACTTTGCCGAGACAGAGATTTCAGTGCACTATCAGATCTTTGTCCACCTTCTTTTCCAAAAACCCTTCTAGGACCTCCATGACAGTTTCAAATTCAAACTCTCTTCAATGGCTTCCGCGTGATTTGTGTTCCTCGTTCGATTTCTTCTCTCTCTCTCATTGTCGGTGACCCTCTGTGAAGACATTCGAACTTCTTTCTGGGTGTCCTTTCCAAGGTCAATCCATGCAATCCCCCTTTTCCCGAACTTTCCTCTTCTCCCGAGAGCTTCTTTCTCCAATTTCCAATCACCCATTCCGCGCAATGTCTCCAAAGTGAGAGTTATGGATGCGCGATCTCTTCGCCTTGAGGGGAAAAGGCGGTCGAGGGGGAGAGGAGCGAGAGGCGGCTGTCGCCAACCCCGGCGTGCCCCCTCCACGCGAGAGGCGCGGCGCGTCTCCCGGCACGCTCCCGAACGACCTTGGGGTTCAAGACCCGCTGACCTAGTTTGGTGCCCGGCGGCTCGGGCCGAGTGAAGAGTGTCGTCCTCAGGCAGATTTCCCCTCCTCCACCCTCTCCCTCCTCCGTCTGTGTCCCACTCCACAAACAGTCACTTTCAAGGCCAAGGTCCCCTCTTCCTTCTTGTTGTTTCATTCTCCTATTCCTCATTTCTCTGTCTTGTTGTCAGCCAGCTGCTCTCTTTCCTTATTGCTGGAGGGCTAAAGTGAAATATTTTGTTTACGCCTTGCGCACCTTGAAAGAGAGAAGGAGAGAGAGGGAGGCGAAAGAGAGTGATAGCGATCCGCGCGACGGCGACGTCGACGGCGAGCAGCGAGAGTAGGTCGGCGCCCTCTCACCCGCGCCGTCGCGACCGTCGCCGACCGCCACCGGCGAGAAGGCGGCGAGGTGAAGACGAGAGACGTCCACTGTCACTAGCGCTAACGCTCGCTTTTCAATTACCGTACGTCTTGAGATGATCCTTGTCTTGGGACTTTTGAAACTATTGAGTTTCATCTTGGAATATAAGCGCTCATAAATGTGCGAGTATTTCTGCTGGTGATAGCGTGATTTCCCTTGAATATGTTTCTCAGATTCATGTGCTTCAAATTTTGTGAGACTTGAGAGTTCGTAGGGGGTTCCACGCTTCATTTTTACTTTTCAGCGAAGGCATGAGCATCTCTGGAAAGTTGCACATGTTTCAAACTCGTCATATTTGGGACTGGCAATACACGCGTCGCTTTTTCCTTCTTTACTACGATAAGAAACATTCGCTTACTGCATTTGCGTCGGCTCTATTATTCGCCTCTCATTCTCACAAATTTCACATTTGCTGCAAATCCTGACAAGACGATTTTCATTCGCTTCCTTCTTGCTTGCAGCTCCAAAATCTCCTACTGTTTACAGCCGTTCCACCGTCTACGCGTTCCACTCATAAATCCCGCTCTTGTCTCTTTTGCCAGACTCCTCACGTCTCGACGGACTCTCGAAGGCGAATCCGAGAATGGGGGAAAGAGCTCGTTCCCATGCTATTCGCGGTGGTTCTTTTTCTTTCCGCTCTCCCCCCTCCTTCTCCTTGTCATTCTCGTTTCAAAATTGGCCCTTCTCCTCTTCGAGACCGCTTTTCTTCTTATTTCGGCCGACGTCGCGCCTCGCTTCAGCTTCATTCAAGCCGAAAATTGTGACCATTTCGGGCAGCTCCTCGTGCAGACACATGCAAGCAAGCAAAGCACCAAACCAGCTCTCTAAAATCCACCTCGACGCCTCTCTCCTCCTCCTCCCTCTCCATGGTCCTCGTGGAGCTATTTCTGGAAGGCGTTTTTCTCCGCGTCTGCCTAATTTCCTTAGCCGTCGCACTTTCTTCTTCTCCTCCGCCCACTCTTCTCGACCAGAACAGAAACGCGATTTACGAGACATCGTGGCAATCAAAAACCAGCGAGCGGAGAGAAAGCGATGCGCGCACTTTGTCTCTCTCTCTCGCCCGGTTGCGGATAAGTTTCAAGTTGTGTGCCTGGCACCCCGCGGCGCCTCCCTCCACACACTGACGTGAGAGAAAACAGATCAATGTCGATGACCGCCCGCTTTTTGTCTTTCTCTCTCGACGAGGGCGAGGAGAGTGGTGAATTCTATTTCATTCTTCTCTGACTGTTGTCTCTCTCATGTTCGTGTGGCCTTTCGCCCGCCCGCTCATGGCCAAGGGAGAGAGAGAAGGGGAAGAGGCGAAAGACCTTGTCCCCGAAATTTTTTGACGCCCCTGAACACACTCGGCGATCGCTGGAAAAAAGGCGCCGAAAAGACAATCGCGACAAGTGTGAAGAATGGGATATTTGAAAGCTCGAAATCTAATTGCTGAACCAATATCCTTGATCAGGGGTGGTGGCGTTCTATTTTGGCTAATAGTGAAGCGTACTAAATCAGCGGCTCGTTCGAAACTGCCAAAATGGTATGTGATTTCTAAGAGGAGTATGCCGGTCACACCGCTCGTTTCTCCCTGGCCATTCTTACGCATTCCCTGCGAAACCGATGCATTTCAAACCCTTAAATGAGTAGTGAAATCTACTCTTCTCTACCCACGACCTTCACTCGGAGTGAAAGCTTCTTGGCTCGTCTTCGCTTTTCATACAAGTTTCCGGCGATGGAAAATCGTTGAAAAAGGGCTGACTGACCGCTCCTCCTTCGCCTTTCGCTGTCAAAGAGAGAAAATGAAGGTCGAACAGGTATTCCCCTGCTTTTGCGCTTTTTCATTCTTCTCTCCGTCCCTTGGCGCTGGTCACTTCGACGGCATGGAGAGAGAAGAAATCAGTTAGAACCGTCGAAGGAGAGACCAGAGAAGAAGAGAGAGGGAACATGCGTGTGAGTGTGAAGACAACAGGGCTCCCCGAATCCAGCTCTCCTCTCTCAGCTTCTCCTCCTCGCCGTCGGCGCTTTCGCCTCGGCCACGGCAAACCTGGCCCAAATGTGTTCGGCCTTCTCTTCCTTCAACGCTTTATCCATGACGAGGTCCTCAGCGTTGTTTACGTCTTTCTTGCTCTCATCGAAGAGCTCGTGATTCTGGAAGGATTTGGGAGGTGGAGGTGATGTCAAGGTTGGGTCCGGTGTCACAGTAATATTGTAGTTGAAGTCTTCGAATAGTATTCCCGCTTCCAGAAACGTACTCCTTGGTTATGTATTTTGTGAACTTCTATTCCAGACGTTTCGTATTGAACGTATTGCTTTTGCTCTTGAATTGTATCATCGCCGCTGGGTGAGTGCAACTGCGCTGATTGCAAGCATTTGTAATCCAAGCTCTTTGAAACGAATTCCCTTTTACCAGTTCTACCGCCATCTCGCGCTTCCCGCTCTCAGTGTTTGTTACGGGCTGGCGCCGGTCATTGCGTGCTCTTTGCAATTCAAATCGCCCACAAGGTTTAATCCCCGCACTGTCCACTCCCTTCCCCCTCTCGTTCCTCTTGCCAATCTTTCTCTAGTGTTTCAATTCAGCTGTTCTCTTCCCGAGAGAGCCCACTCTTTGACTAGTTTCTTGTCCTCAAGAGGGAGTGTGGGCGAAGAAGAGCTACCATTATGCAAGACGCGTGGGCAGAGGACGCTCCGATCGGTCAGTCAGACCTGTTCTTCCTCCTCTTCTCCTCTCTTCTCAAGGGACGCTGTCGCTTTTCTGACGCGCGCGCTCGTCTCCAGCGTCGAAGGGCTATTTCGACGGCTCTCGAGCCGGCTTCTCTAGCCATCTTCACACAGCGACACAGATTTGGTCTCCCATTCATCGGATCGGGAAAGCGAGCGATGCAGCGACTCACGCGACGCGGCTAGCTGAGGAGAGGAGAAGAAGGGGACAAGGGCGAAAATCGTACGCGTCAGCGCTTCCCAACGAGAGCCATCTTCTCCTTGCCTTCCAGTCTCTCCCCCTCCCTCCCTCCTCGAGGCGATCCAACAATTGGCCATCGAGCCCCTTCTTCGGACGTCATCGAGGACTCTCCTCGTTGAAGATTCTAGCAGCTTCGCTGTGTTTTCCACGGCGTTCGTGGCTTTGTTGATCCGCACGTTGCGCGAATTTCCGCTTGCCTCGCGAATTTCGACGGCTCAGCCTTTTCTCTTCTCTCTCTCTCCTCCAGACATTCACGTGACTCGGACTTTGGGATGATGAGTCATACTTGTTTGGAATTTGGGGTGTTCAGAGATTCACTAGACGGCGTCTAGAATTGAATCCCTGATAGGTTTCCGGAGTTTTCTATTTCAACGTGAAAACGCTGTCAGTCGTTTCATTCGCCTCGTGGTACTTGGTCAATTGTGAGCAGATCTGAAAACCTAAAATGTTTCAAACCTTTGCCATAAGTGTCAGCTTGTTTCGTTCTCAATCGTCCGATGCTGCTTCGGCGTTTTGTCTTCAGAGTTACTTCTTTACTGCTTGCATCTCTTTCTAGCGTTGCGCGTCTTGCCTGTCCGAGTCCTCTGTGAGGAAAGAACGCTAGGAGGCGAGGGGCGATTGCGAGGTCTGCATGTTGTGGAGGGGGATCCAGTTTCTCCTGGTGGTCATTCAAGGTTGGCCGTCGGTGCAGCTAGACGACGCGTCTCTTTTTCGCCTTTCTTTTCTCGATCCTCTCTGCAATTTCTCCATCACGCATCTCTCTCTGTTGCCCTCTTCTTGTATCGGCGATCGACGAGTCGAATGGGGGGAGGGGACCAGACTCTCGCATAGCCGAGGCGAAGGCGAAGCCGCCTGAAACCAGACCGATTGTGACCGTCGCGTGTATGTCTGTGAATGCATGAGAAGAGAGAGAAAGACACCGGGATTGATTTCGATATTCTCGCGGTGATCGTAGTGGTTTCACTCATTGTCTATTGGACGATCTACACGATTTGAAGCAATTCATCGTATCCATGGTCGCTCTTAAAAACTATTCTTTGACAACGTACCGCATTGCGTTTCAATGACTGCCACTGTTTATTTCTAAAGATTCCACATATTACTTCACCCAGGGAGCCGAAACTAGCATGCTGCATTTGAGCTGCGAATTTCTTCGTTTCACCGTTTAAAGATCTTGCTTGTGCCCCTGCCCAACTTGATCCGCGCATTGCCCCTTTTTTTTTTCAACAGGCCAACTAGTGAAGAGTGTTAAACTTGTCTAACCTCTTGTCTTTTGTCGTCTGTTTCTGCTTCTTCTACACAGAACCGACACCTCGTGCTTTTTGGCCAAATTATAGACATACTTATTGTGCTAGTCCGTGCAGAACTCTCGCTTCTTTAGTTTTCGATTCTTCGCGATAACCGCTGTTTTTCCACTTTCTGGGCGTTACCCATGATTTCCTCTGCGAGCAACGGGCAACACCCTATTCTGCGACTGCTCAAGGCTTCCTTGCTGTCTCCAATTATGGGACAACCGTACTCTTCTAGACTTCTCGGAGTTCACAGAACTGTCTCAAAGAGAAAGAGAGAGATCCATCTACGCAAGCAAATTGCAGATTTCACAAAGGGCGAAATTGAACCTTGAGTAAATTGAATGTTTTTATCTTCGGGCAATTCATGAAACTTATAATTTCTTGTCTTCTTCCTTTCCCTGTCGCGGTTTTTCGGATTGTTCTTGAATGTCTCGAGCTTCGCGTTCGGATTACGGTGCAGGAACGAATGAAAACAGATTTCGGGCTTTCAGGGGGAGAAAGAAGAGCTGTGAAGGGAAGAAGTGAGGAGAGAGGAGCCCCCAGTGACGCAAGGATGGGCGCGGACCGCGGCGAGTCGTCCTCCTGCGGCGTACCGCCGGCACCCTTCCGAGCCGGACCACCGCCCAGTTACGGTACGTCGACTTCAAAAACTTCTCAACAGACTGACTCTTTTATGTAATTTCGCCTGCTCACAATGAATTTCTTGCGTTTTTGGCTAGACGAATAATTGACATGACGCATTTGCTGCATTGAGTGTGTTCTAACTGCACTGTCATGGAAGTTCTTTTCAGTCCTCCTAAGTAATATGTTTCGCCTTTGGAATCAAAAGATCGCTGATAGGAACTCTTACTCCGCGCTCCAAACGTATACGGGTAAACAAAGCTCTTTGGAAATCCATCTTAATCTTTCTTTCGGCGTTCTCAATTCAGTATTCAGCACCTGCAACGAAAAACATGATATGTTCGCTTCCTATTGTCCCGGTTGGCTTTTAGTTCGCTCCTCAGTTTTCCCGTCGTCTTTCGTTGTTTTTGCCAGTTTGTGGGGAAACTCGACCACCTCGTTGTCCACCTTCTTTTTTGGCCTCCCACCGAGCCGCAGGCGAGAAGCCGTCGCAGGCGAGAAGCCGTCGAAATTGGTCAGTCGGTGACGCAGCGGCAAATCGAGGCGAATCGCCGCGCGAAGGCGACGAAAGCCCATCTTTTCTTCCAGGCTCGCCGCTTCCTTTCGTCTTATTCTCGTTTTGCTCTTCGTCTCCCCCTCTTTCCCCTCCCCTCTCTCCTCCCATTCAAGCCTCGTTCTCGCTTTGGTCATTTTTCACGCGCGCGCCGGCTCACCGTGAAATCGCCCCGAAGGAAGTGAAAAACTCTGTGCTGCTGCTGACCGGTTCTTGCGCCATCGAGGGGCTCCCGAGGCGAATTTCTCGTCGTCCTCCTTGCTCAGGATTACGGTATTCAAGTGCGTGGAGCGGGAGAAAATCGCGCACACGCAAGCAAAGAGGAGGAGGGGCGGGACTGGATTTTCTCGGCTCGCGCTAGCTGTCTGGTCAAGAGAGAAGAAGAAGAAAGATGTGCAGAATATAGCGAAAGAAAGAAGGAGAAGAGACCGAAGGGGAAGAGGAGGGCGACGACCGGCCACGGGAGAGGTGGACGACGAGGAGCCACACGCACAGCACAGCCACACAATAGAAAACGCCCTGAGGCGACTCGGCGCCCGAGGAGCTCGTCGAGGCAAGGCTCTCGCCTCTCTCCGACAAAGCTTGTCTCACCTTATCCTCTCTTCCTCCTTTTCTTCGTCTTCTTCTTCCACGACAACGCCTTCTCCTCAGCGCATTTCCACGCTTTTCACAGCTTCCTGCTTGCCCTCTTTGGAGTTGTTCGTTGGTCTTTGATGCTTTAGTTTGTTGGCAGTAAGTGGTACATAGTAAGGGTCTCACGATGCACATCCAGTGCTGTTTCATGAAAATTCTGCCAACTGGAAATCTCTGAGATCAATTCCTGCCATTCTGTGATACATTGAAACATTTTGATTAAAATTCATGTACAATTCTAGTGAATTAATTTGGAAACCAAAGTCGCTTGTTTACCGTAGAAACAAACCGAATGTTCTCAGAACCCCTCCCCCCTTAGCTTGCGAGACCAAAGCGAAAACAAGGTCAAGGGTTTTGTGAAAGCGGAAAGGGGTACAAGGAGGCACGCCCGGTGCAGGAAAATGCGTTGATAGCTGGCTACGAGAAATTGCTTGAACTGCGTAGATAGAGGAGCCCCCACTCTCAATGCAATTTTTGACACACCCCTTTCCTTCTCAAATTAGAGCCCACTACAGGTAGGCGAAACCGTAATCAAGCAAAGTTGCCACCCAAGTTGGTCACATCGAGACTAGGGAACAGAACCAGAACCGACTTTTCGCCTTTACGGAAAGTTGCGCGTGCACTTAGTTGTTCCCAGGTGAGGCGGATGTCGGCTAACCTTTCGCTAAAAGGATCAAAAAGAGCAGTGTCAAGCGTTGAAATCCCTCATTTTAATTGGATATATCAACTTTGCAAATTGTTTATTGAAAGTCACCACACAGCGAAACGAGCGATCACTACGACACTTTCCTAGAGCATAAAAGGAGATTTGTTAAGCATCGCCTTTTATCAGCTTTGGAAACCGGGACCCGAACGAAATGAGGCGACGGAAAGAAAAAAATACTATCTTGTGACTGCTGTTGAAAGACGTAATCTGAAGCGTAAACCTTTTCGATATCTCAAATTCAATGGCGATTTTGCCTTCTTCAAGTAAATCTGTCAAACTATTGTATCGTACAAGACCAAAGCTCTGCCCAAATAATTATAAAACTATAGCGCCCACTTTCACATTTTTTAAATTGAAACTCATTTATGCTCATTGCTCATTGCTTGCACAATTTGGTCATCCCGTTGTGTACCGGGACTAGAGAACAGAGTTTGATCCTTTCAGTCTTCATATTACTGTAGTCTTACCCTGAACGTTTTCAGCTCGACGGAGCGCAGACGAGGGTGGCGCGGCGATGCACCGGCTGTCCGAGTGGGACTGGCGGGAACTCGGCGATGAGGCCTTGGCACAACTATGCGTCTTCCATGTTCCCGACAAGCCACCAACGGCCAACCAGGTAACCCGTCTCGAATGAGTTTCAACTCTCTCAGGACCCGGACGAGCGTGCAATCACGTCGTTGCCATTGAACCTCACCGTTCGGCCCTCAGCACAAAGTCCCGATGTAAGTTTGTTTCCTCCGAAACAGTTACAGTGTCAAAACTTTGTGAAAAGAGAGTGTCTCTGACAAGCTTCCTGAAAATTTTCCGCGACATGATAAAAGGGAAGACCCCAGGACACTTTCACTACATGACGAAACCGCGACGTGTGAAGCGTTATCTCTCCCCGGCCATGGAAGCAGCGGGTCGGGGCTGTGCAAGCACGGACGCGGGCAACAAGCAAAGGGGAAAGCAGAACGACACGGCCCTATTTCAGGGCCTCACACAGGCCTTTCAAGAGGCAGTCCCTGCCGGCTTTCCCTCCTTCCGTCCCCTTTGCTCATCTGTTGCAATTCGGGGTTCAGATAGGGGATCGATAGAGCAATTGTTGAACGAAGAAGTTGTTGAGTGCTTCAAGGAGTCTTTAATTTCACTAATGTTTAGAGAGAATTGCTTATTAAAACGAACTATTTTTATCAGCTTGTTCCAGGAGCAGATTTCGAAAAATTCTTCTAAGCTTCTGACAAAATTCATAGGCAATTCGTTAAATATCTGTCAATTAGACGTCTCTTTCTGTGCCACTTGCCCTTCGCTTTGAGACGCATAGAAAGAATCCCAAGAAGAGCCATCCTTTGTTGTCTTTGAGGATTTCGCTCATGGTTCGTCTTTCTACGCCTTCTGGCTCTTTCCCTTCGGCCATAGGCAAATCCGCGCCGGAAAGCAAAAGCCCCCGTATCACTTTCTCACGGATCTCGCAAGCGCGTGCGCCCACGGCTTAACCGTCACTCGACCTCCGCTCCGTTTCCTTCGAACCAAAGAAGCTGGAAGACTTCTTCTTCGTTTCAGATGGGTGCAAAGTAAAAGACTACGGCGCAAATTGTCTTTGACTTGACCTTCATCGGTAAAACTTGTAAGCTAGTGAACTGTTGTGCTGCTCTTATCGACTATGTAGCCTCAAATATTTAGCCTTTTTTTGCACGCCTTCTAGGTCATCAATCAGTAGGGTGTAGCCTCTATTTACCCTCAGCTGACCCTGTGCGACCCTCTTTTTGGCTGGCAGCTTGCACGACCTTCCCTCCTACCGTAAGCCACCAAGACCCATCGTTCCCTGGGCAAATAGGCGCTTTCAAATTGCGCGCTTTCAACAATTTTCGTGTTGAGAATCAAGGTTCTGAGAGGGGGCCCCCTGTCGAGACTTTCTACCAATAAGAGACGGGCGCCAATTTGAAAGCGCCTCCGTTCGAGAGACCTCGAGAGGGGCGGCAGCAGAGAGTCACAGAAACGGGGCGGGACTCGGCTCTCCTCGGCCGCTTCCCTCGACGAAGAGCTTGCAAAGAGGAAGCGGAAGGTCGAGGTGCTAGCCAGTCTGAGCTTCCCTTGATCGTCTTCACTTGTTACTTTCAGCGCCTAAATGTTTCATTCCTACTATGTCCTATGTGAAGTCGAGAATAGAGTTGTAAAAAAATTGGACGGTATCAACTCAAAACGAAACCTATCAGTTTTACCACGCTTTTCGACCTCTGACTTTCGCTTCATGCGTAGTGTCAATATTAGATGCAGACGTAGGCGACCACCCCCGAGGGAAGCTGATGACCCTCACGAATTGTGTCATCTCCACTTTTATTAGAATTACCGAATTACATTTCACAAATTCGTGATGTAGTCATTTTCACCCCGCGGGCATTAGACAGAGATTGCTCATGGGCTTCTGTTCGTAGTGGGAAATGAGACCGGAAAAGGCCACAACACACTTTTATGACCCTTAGGAAGATCGCTCGAGTGATTCGTCTGTATCAGACTACGGTAACGCCATCAAAGAGCATTTCGTTGCAGGAGCCCGGAGTTTGGAGCATGGACTTCATTCCGCGAGGTGCGCGCTTCGGACCTCTCGTCGGTGCGGCAGCCATCCCAGACGCTGATGCGGCAACTCTGGCGCCTCTCGAGGCAGCCGGTGCCGGTGGACCAACACTCAATCAGGTTCGTCTTGAGAAGTCTTTGAATTTGCTACGGTACCTGCTATCTTTGTGATCTTGTGAGAGTCTCCGTGCCCAGCGAAGCATCCATTCTTTGTATTGAGAGATGGCGACTGCTAACGAGCCGCCACTAAAACTTAGTCCAAAGACTGTGAAAGTGAACTTGAGAAGGAAATCTTGCGCGAGTTTTCAATGTACGGCCTGAGTGCAATGAAAAATAGGGGTCTTATCGTGCATGTCCTGGCACTGAAACATGGGCAAACAATGGTTTACTCGACTCTTGTAGGCAGCCGCAACTTCGCCGCCGCCACCTTCCCAGTGGAAGCTTTTCTCATCAAGCGGAGCCCGAGTGTTGCGCGTCCTCGACGCGAGTCGAAGAGCCAATTGGATGCGCTATGTACGCCGTGCAACGAGCAACGACACGCAGAACCTCGTCGCTTGTCAGGTGAGGACTTCATCCAGGACCCTATCCTTGTTATCGAAAGTACAGTAACCCTAGTGTTCTTCATCGGTATCAAATTGCAAAGCTTGCTAACCCTTTGCAATCTCATTCGCTATAGTGATCAAATGCTCAGACATAGAAAAAAGAGGGAAGTACAGTGTATTACACAGACCCCGCGTGTTATGAACCTAAAATGAACAGCCCAATCACCTCTTCGCATTTCGATGACTGATTGCGAGCAAAACTTCAAGAGACTCACTGTACGGCACATTTTGACTCCACTACAGTCAAGCCAACCTAGACACTCATAGTAGAGAATAATTGCGCTGGAAATGATTAGAGCATTTCTCGGTATTGTTCGCCTGCCAAGCGAGAGGCCAGATCTCTGCAAAGTTGCTTTGCGTGATTCAATGGGAAGTGATGTGTAGAGCTAAGCACAAACTCACGACGTATTATTACGTCAACCTGCTTACTTTCGAAACTTCTGCGCGGGTACTCTTTTGTAACACGACCAACGCGCTTCGCTGCACCTTCGCCTTCTTTAAATATTTTTTCCTCAGTCACCGAAGGGACTTTCACTCGAGAAGCCGCGAGCTTCGAGCATCTCCCCCATTCATGAATGGCGCAAGGTTTCATTGACAAAACGCGTTCATGCACGTCGACTTGACGTCGAAGCACGACGGCGTCACTGTGCTTTTCTACAACTTCAAGCGAGGGTTGCTTGCAGAAACGGAACGTAAACGTGCAGAACTTGTGAATGAGTTGGGTTACGGTGGGACAGAAAAAGGCCAAAGGGGGAACGTGATGTGGAGACCAAAGTTGCCACCCACCAAGAGGCGCTCGAGCGTGTCCCATACGAATCTCTCATTCACAAGTACGCGAATCTTGTGAATGAAGCAGTTCTACTCGTGAATGAAAAGTTCTAGCTGTGAATGACGAAGACGAAGTTTTCAAAAACTGACATTCAACTGCAGCTTTTCGAGAGATTTCTGCAGACTGACGCGGAGATGCACGAATGGCTTCTTGTGGAGAAGTTCGTGAGAGCATTGAGACCTTCTACTGTCTGCTCATCCATAAGATTTCTGGTTACGGTAGAACTTGCTCTTTGCCTTTAAAGGGAATGCCAGCTAAAAGTGTTAGTTCTTGTCCTAAGGATTTCTTCAAGATTTCCTCGGTTACTTAGCGGAAATCAATTTTCTGCGTGCTCATCTAAGATTTGAGTCACTCGCCGAGTTTTCAACAACTGCGCTATTGATCGCCCGAATTGAGTCTAACGAGCAATTATCTCAAAGGTGGACCAAGATTTTCTACCAGATCCACAATAAGCTTGAGCATCAATTGGCAGTTAGACTCAAGGGCTCGATTATAAAATCGTGACCGAAGCGGTGCCTTTCTCCGCGCTACACCGAAAATCGCCGGTTACAGCCCCAGGGTGGCATACAACCCGATTCTTAATTTCCACATAATCACCAATCTTGTGGATGTTCTGAAAGACTTTCGCAACTCCTTTTCATTCAGGGTGCGGTCAAGGGGCGTCGACCACCGAAAGTCTTGTCTAAGCCCAAAATTGCTCCTTTCCTCACAACCTTTTTGGCAGACGCGGAAGCATTTTGCGTCGCGGGGTGATTACGGTGGCTGACTGTTCAACGAATTTTGGACGTTGCTTTGCGAGCGTTGAGCAGTTTTTGCCGGCGAATGTCTTGGCACATTTTAATTGCCGGATATTACTTGGAAACAACTCTCGAAGGAGCTGAGGGCCTCTCTAGAGAGGAAGACGAGCTCGCGGCCAGCTTCTTTTCCAAAAAGCAAAACAGCACAGAAAATACGTCTGGTCATGCCTTTGCGACGTGGCTGGAACCGTTGGTTTTCGTCTGAGGAAGGCTTTCCGTCTTGTCTTGTGCCTGATCTGATACTTTGGCCAGAGAGACTGAAGTCTGGCAGAAACGGGCTACACAAGCAGGCTCGGAGAGGCTTCTGTTGACTAAGAAAATTTCACCGAGGAAAATCTTTTGGGAATAAAATCGGACGTCGTCACGGCGGACTATAATGCTCTCCCTCTTTAAAAGTTGAATCATCAAAAGTCAGACGATTTTTTTCGGCAAAATTATTTCCGTCAAGCCTTGTCCGTCTCGAAAACGAATCGACGTCTCTCGAAGGCAGCACCTCAGCCATGTTTCCGTCAGATTTTCGTCAGGCGGAAGATCGATGAAAAGCGTTTTTTGCCCAATTCCTTAGGCACCTTGGTTTTTTTCGAAAGTCACGCAAGAAAGCGGATGGTTCCCTCAGCAATCTCACGTGCTTACTAATTGCTCCGTCTCGACAAGAGGAGCAAGCATCGAAGCGCCCCTCACTCCTTCTAACCCCACTTAAGGGGCCTACTAATCACCTCGAGAAGAGAGATTTCTGCGGACTCCCTCCCAACTGTTTACTACATCGAGAATCTCAACTTTCTGCAAATTACGGTAGCTGACTCGACGGCGGCGAGTTCGTCGATAACACCGGTGTCGAGAGATTTTGGCAAATCGAAAATAACCATATTTCCTCAAGTTTCGATGGTTAGATGGTCATTTTCACAGTAATAACGTTGCTAAAGGACTTTTTTGCAGATTGTGCATGGAGGTTCTCTGAGTTTAGTCAGAATGCTAGTAGAAGCATACTCTTTCCTTCTTCCGGGTCAAGGCTTAAAGTTGTAGCAACCATGTGCAGGGGTCTTTCTAAAAATTCTTTCCCCCACAATCAGAGTGTGACGCGCTAGACGAAAGGGATGTATCATTGGGTGCTTGGTCACTTTCACCGTTCCCCATGGACAACTCGCTCAGCTAAACGGGGATCAAGCCGTCCTGCTCCCCGATCTCTCGCTTGGAGCTACAGACACCACGCCACCAGCTATTCCCGTAAGGCCGCGTTAATTGGCTGAGGCGACCAGTGGCTAGTCGACCGGCCATTTGAACCCTCGGCGACCAGACAACCGAAGCTCAGCAAAGTGCAAAAAGAGCAGCAACACGGGGATGTCCTCGGGTCCCAGTTGGTGAGAGGAAAGTGCAGTCAGTGGTCGTTAGGTACAAAGCCAGACCAGGCTAGGCAAGGCACCAACAACAACCGAGATGTACTAGAGCGCGCTGGGAATAGGCGTGCAGCTAAAGACCACTTTCACTAGGCGTTGCAGGGAGAGCAACGGGAAGACAGTTCCAGTTTCTGATCCGAGTCTAGGCTGAAACATATGGTTGAGAATCGGATCTTTTAGACGTTTAGACTGGAAATTGTTATCGAGAATAAGGAAGCAGACGAATCCGACGTCGCGATGAGAGTACCAGTTACCAAATGTTTTAAGCAGTGGGCGAAACTTCGAGTAAGCCGATGCACGGGGGTACTTCTAAAGCTCACTATCAAATAAATAATGAAGAGGCAAATGAGAAAACATCTCTTGGAAGGAGTTTGAAACGTGGATCATTTGAACTCATCAGACGACATTTCCCTTGAAAGTTTTGTTATCTTGAACGAGAAGCGATGTGAACAATACAACTTCCAAGCCAGGCAAACAACTATTACAGACGAAAAGCGTGTAGGTCAAATACGAAAAGTTGAAACAAACTCGATGGTACGACTGTCCCGAATGCTATTGAAAGCGCGCACTCAGAGACGCACAAACGTAATTCGACGACGCTCCCTCCGGAGAGGTTCGTGCGGGCAAGTGAAAATAGTGCATCAAAAGCCACCACGGTTGATCAAACTCGGCACAGAAAAGACTAAAAATATTACAGAGTCGAGAAAAACAGCCAAAGTCACGAAAGACTCGAAAACTAAAGACGAGGAGAGATTTCAAAGTTTCCTAGAACATTCTCTCTGCGTTTGTAGTGAGCAATGGAGAAACATTGTCAAAGTGAAGCCGAAAACAAGTGCCCCGGTTACCTCGTCTTCAAGTGCAACCGAAAACATCGAAAAATGTGTCATTAGGAAAGTGACGAAATGGTCTTCTTTGTAGGTGGACCAGCAGATCTACTTCTACAGCATCAAGCCCATCCCTCCCGATACGGAGCTGCTCTTCTGGTACAGCCGCGACTATGCTCATAAGCTGAACTGCCCGAACTCTTGTGAAGCCGCCATTACTCCAGGTTTGTCATCTTTCAGTGGCTGAGTGAGACTCTTCAGGACTTCGTGATTTCACTGGTGCAGCCCCGCCTTCTCCACAAGAAGCGCTGGATTTTTCTATCAAGGGACGGGCTGGCGCCGAGGCTGGAGCCAATAGAGCCAAGGAGCTAGTTGGCGATATTCTTGGTAGCGCTGTGAAGCCGGAGCATGTTGAATCTTCACACAGCGAGAAGGTTTGAAACACCTTGAGGATAGATGAAAGTCTTGATTCAGGCAGACGAGCATCATCATTCGAGCACTTCCTCGTCGTCTCCTTCTCTGTCCACTCAGGATGCGGAGTCGACGTCAACTCGGTAATTGCACTCGTCTCCTCTCATATGATCCACTCTCTTCTGTTCTAAATTTACGTATTTCACCCTCGAAAATCCCCCGTGACCCTCGGTTACCGTAACCCATCTCATGCTTGATTCTCAGGGCTTCGACTCCACCGCCGGCGCCAACGCCGCCGCCACCGCCTCCCCAGCGACCGAACGTCATTCAACAAGCCGTTCACCGTCCCGTCCCTCAGCGAATGCCACCTCAACTCCCACTCACACCTTCACCGGTGTGTTTTGATGCAATTATCTTTGAAAACAAAAGCTTCAGGTCCGTCCGACGCCCTCGATGTTGCCGCTGTCCATCTTCGAGAACTACTTTCGACAGAATCAACTCAGTGGGCTGGGAGCTGGCAGTCAGCTTTGGACACCAGCTCCAGCTGCCGCTCCGGGGACCCTGGCCGCGTCGTCCCGAGTCTCCACCGGCGGATTGCCCCCAACGGACCCGTCACCGGCGCCGGCCTTCGGCGCGACGGCTTCGCCGCCCTTTGCCCCCGGTGCGCCGGGTGCCACAACTACGGACTTCAGCTATTCACAGGTAACGAGGAAGTCCCGGTGGGATTACGTTTCAGCTTTATTCGTCGACCTCACGTTCCCTCTTCGGCAGTGCTTCCCAGCCGGCGTCGGCTGCCTTTGCCGCTGCTGCAGCCATGGCCGGCGCGTCTCCTTTTGGAAGCCAGGCCCCTCCTCAAGCTTCAAGTGCCGATTTGTACGGCTCGTCAAGCGGAAACGGAATGCCCGCGTTGAGCAAGTATCTCCAATCGCAAGTTAACGGCAAGACGCGATACAACTGCAAGGAGTGCTGCAAGAGTTTTGGTCAACTCTCGAATCTCAAGGTTAGTGGTAGAGAGTTGTACTGAATGAGGAAATGATTGAAGGTCCATCTCCGCACGCACACTGGTGAGCGTCCATTCAAATGCACAGTGTGCACGAAGGAATTCACTCAGCTCGCTCATCTCCAGAAGCACAATCTCGTTCATACGGGTAGGTTTTGACTTCCGTGTAAGACAACGAATGCATTTCTTGAGCAGTATGCTTCGGCGTTACGAGCTATTGAAAATATCGAATCTGTCGCTAGACTTTGTTTCATAACTTCTTGAAGACATTTTTCTCCAAATGCATGCGCTAATGGAGGGCTGCTGGATACAATTAGGAACGATCATTGTCTGTGTTTACCAGAATTCTTGCAGGTGAACGACCACACCAGTGCTCGATCTGCCAGAAGCGGTTCTCGTCCACATCGAACCTCAAGACGCATCTCCGTCTCCACAATGGCCAGAAGCCGTACTCGTGCGATGTCTGCTCGTCCAAGTTCACACAGTGAGTTCAATCAATGTGCGTTTCATGGGACATGTTACTTTGTCGACTATTCGATCACGCAATTGAAGAGGCTTTTGAAAACGTTGGCGATCACTGAGAAGTCATTGTAACACATATTTTCCTTCCACAATCGACACCAGCCATTTGCGAGAGTTCAACAAAGCACATTCAGCGAATTACAATTCATTTATGTTTCATCAGCTTTACCAAAGTCGCAGCTTGCTTGTTTGCCATTAGACGATGGTTCCGTTGATAAAGAGACTAAAGTTACGATTTCCTTCCAGATACGTGCACCTGAAGCTGCACAAGCGTCTCCATGCCAACGATCGGCCGTTCTCGTGCTGCGGCTGCGGCAAGAAGTACATCTCGCCCTCGGGCCTTCGTACTCACTGGAAGACCACGCCTTGCCGACCCCACAAGGATGACATCTGCGACGATGTCTCCTCCACTACACCCGTCCTGGCCCTCAACGGCTTCACTCCTCCGACGCCTACCGTAACCCCTTGAATCTTTTGAGTGTCATTAGAATTCTATCCTAGGAGTCTCCTCACCCCCTTTACTCTTGTAGATCGTGGCACATTACAGGTTTTGCTGTAAAAAGGTTTTCTCTTTTCTCTCTGTAGAATTTGCTCTCTCTGTCAATTCTTTCCTAACCCCATGAGATAATTGTCATCTTTTCGGAGATTCCCAAGTCTGGAGTGGTCTTTCGCCTTCGTGTGTTAATTTATTAATATTGTGTTTTGAGAAAATTTTTGTGCTGTGAGAAATCTCGAACTGTATTTTTTCAGAAGACTTACAAACTTTGAACATTCCCGATCAATCGCTTTCTTAGCCACCACGCGCTTTTCATTCCAACTCTATGACTTCTTCCCTTGAACTTCTCTCTATTTCTGCGCTTTCACTATTTTCTTTTCTGGCTTATTTTCCTCTTCTTCTTTCCTCGCTTCCTACTCGCTCTTTCCTAACAACTTCTTGTCTGACACCACGTCGATTCTTCCTTTTCTTCACGAATTCAGTACGAAACATTCCAAATGTGTAAAAGTCTTGCGGTAGAGAAGTAGATTGTAGGTGTTACATTATCGTGCTTTGTATTTTGTATTTTTAAACTTTAGGGAAAAGGTTACCGCACAACCCTTGTACTTCCTGGAGAGGCCGTAACGCTTGCCCCTTGGTAGATCTAGTTCCAATTTGTCAGGTCGGCTTTTTCGTCTTGTATTTTTCGTGTAACAAACGCACAACAAACACGCCTGTCTCTAAGGTGATGGAAGCTTTAGATTTGTGGATTTCTTTTTGTATTGTGAGGCATAATCTGATTTTCACGATACTAATTATTTTTTCAACTTTTCAAATTTCGGTCTTGATTACGGTAATGTCATGTGTCTCGTCACTCTCTCGTTCTCTACAAACAGAACCTTTTCCCCCAATTGATTGCATTTTGCTGCGGGCACTGCGCAGCTTCTCTCGTTTGTGTTTCTCTTGAGAGCGTTGCTAAGAGAACTCTCCCTCTTCCCCCTCCTCTAACCCTCTTTTTTATTCACCAGCGTCGCTCCGCTCCGCTGGAGCGTAAAAGCGGCATAGTTTTCAGCCCGATAGGCAAACTTCTCCCTCCCTC
>JAQIXL010001412.1:0-18297 GCA_034700245.1 Poikilolaimus oxycercus
AAAATTTGACCTTTGTTGGTAGAACAAAATTTGACCTACCCCCCCCCCCCCCCGACGCCCGACCCCCGGCGGAGGCTCGATTCAGTGCTGTCTCTGAATACTCTTCCTCTTTTCTGTAAAGTTTCGCCTTGCTTTTTCGACGATTTTTTTAAAGACAAAACTAATGCTCCGAACAAAATGACGCAATTATGAATAGGTCAGGGGCACCCCAGCTACCCAAGTTTACTATTTTTTTTAGGAGAAACGCAACTTACACGAATAATAAGGAGTTGAAGTTGAATTTGTTCTGCCGTGGAATCCTTCAATCACAAATCAATCTCACGCATAAAACTCACGAGTCTGACAATTGACATGATATGCAACTCGACTTCTGCTACTGTTGGTTGTGTGCTGTCAAATGCCGGTCTGACATCCGTTTGATAGTCGTCATTAATTAGAGTGGCTCGAAGTTCTTTTTCAAAGTGACGTAGTTTTCTCGATTCTGTACAGAGCTCAATGCATAAAGCGTTTCCAACCTTTAGCTGTTGAAAAAGTGGTAACAAGAAACGTTACAAGGATGAAGAATGGGAGCATGCGGACGTGGCAAAGAGAGAGGAGAACCAACCTGAACTTTGGGGGTGCGAGAAGAGGAGGAGACGGCGTCAATGCAACGCTCCAAAGATGCTCTCGCGCCTTTGAAACGAGTTCGGAATGTAAAGTCGATAGAGTCATCACCCAAGACCGAGAAACGACGCACCATACAACAAAGTGATCTTTGTCTACGCAATAATAACGGCTTTTGCAACAAATTATGTTGCCGAACGAGCTATCAATAAGTTCATCCGTAAGATCGAATAGCGCCCATTGTTGACAAAGCATTTTGAGACTTCGGCGATCGATTCACTATCACTGACTATTGCAACACCGACCTCACGAGGGTCGGTGGAAGGGTGTGACGGCTGGTTTCAAGCACGTGACACTCTCCGACTCGTCTAGCATGCTTCAGCGTCATTGCAATAGAGACTGATGGCACCAATGTTTTTATCTTCTGATGGCTTGATTTTCGTCTAAAGACTGCCTCGATCCCATATTCGTTGCCGCAATTCATAGAATGAAGGTTGGGCGCGGGCTGGTGGCAGCAGGAGGCCGATCGTCACAATTGTGTTGACCAGAAGCAGCACAAACATGCAGACAACGTCGATGAGAAAGAAGATCTTCTGCCAGATTCGCATCCTATCCGCTTCCTATTAATAGCGTCTTTTTTCCCTTTCCCATCCGGGTCTTACCTTTGAATTAGCCTTCATATCCTCTTTAATGCGATTCAGAGTCTTCAACGCAGACAACACTTCAGGCACACGAAGATATTGTTGCGAGCTATGATCTCTTTCCTCGATAAGGTTCTGGAGAACAAGTGAAGTGGCCGAGGAAGAGCGTCTGTTTCGAGTTGGCCTTCTGCACTCGCACAGCGCCAGGCGTCGCAGCCAGTTAGGCGGACTAATCTGACGGCACAAGACCTGCTCGTGGACGAAAATGATCAAAACTCCAAAGATAATGGAAATTGTTGTAACGATAATTTCCGTGAGAACAAATTTTGCTGAAAAGCAACACAGTTGCAATAGCGGAGATGTTTCCGACCAAGCAATGGCATATTTCCTGAAGTTCTTGGTGTCTGATCCGCCACCAAGCTGAGAATTACGGACATAGCGAGGAGGGTTGTCAGGCCAAAGGAAACCTGTACAAGAAACTTTCATTAAATATTGGGCTAGCAAACTTTTTCACCGCGTCCACCACCGGCGTCACTGGGCGTAAACATCCCAACAAGGTTTATTGTGACAATTAGAAACGTCGGCAAGAGCAGCACTGTTACGTAGTATTTTGAGTTTCTCTGCATTACCTGAATTCGTGTTTTTTTTCTTCAACAAAAAGGTAATCTCAAACCAAGTGGCAGGCTATAAACGGATTGTCCGCCTCTTCTTCTCTTTCGAGCACGAATCCCTTCACTTTCCACCCTGCATTCGTCTTCTGTAAGCAAGTAAACATGCTTTAAATTGTCTCCCCACCGTTACTTGTTCCTCGCCGAGCGAGTGTGGCAATGGAATATAGAGCAGCTCATTTGAAAAATACCTCCCCGAACCGACGATAAAAAGGCACATTTGGAAGTCAAAGGGGAAGTCCTGAACGTCCAAGGTGCAGCCAAATGTTGCAACCTTGAAGTACAACATTTACATTTTACGATGATCTTAAATGCTCACTTTCATCACGCTAGTCTCGACGGTGCCATTTGCCCAAATTCGAGCACTCGAGTCCAGCACATTTTTGACGTCCACACTGAAAATTTTGCAAAGATTCACTTTGTCCGCGGTTTTTTTGAACAGTACAAAAAATCGTTGCATCCGACGAACCTGTGGACTACCTCGATATCTGGTACCCAAACATGCGAAGTCGACGTTGTGATCGTTGTGAGATTGTTCCATTCCTCTGGCTTCCATTTCAAAAACTCGTCTGTCCATTTCTAAGGTTCTCGAAAAAGAAATACAAAAATATATTCGAATAACGCACACGATCGAAATGAAGCAGAAGTTGGATTTGTTCGGCGGTTGAATCCTTAAAAGACGAATATGTTCAACAGATGAAGTAAACTTACAAGTTTAACAAAAGAGGCAAGCCGAATGACGAGCTCTACTACCAACGGTTTGGTAGGATCCTTGAGGGGTCTGGCATCACTGCGATAACTTCCATTGAAAAGCGCCGACTGGAGCGCCGCTTCAGAACGATCATTCTGCTCAGTTTCTGACAAATCATGGATGCCCAAGGAAATTTGAACCATTGACTGCAGAAGAAACAGTTGCTGGAAGAAACACGACGAAGACGAAAACGGCAAACATGAGGAGAAGAAAGCAGCCCAATTGTGAAGGCGAAGAAGGTCGATAAAGGCAAATGGTCGCTGCAGAAGGAACGCTTCCCTTTAGAGACGCACTTCCGGTGCTCGCGCCATTAGAACGAGTTGGTGCCGCAAACTCATCAACGAAGACGACCAAGAGGGACGCCTTCGTAATGAGCTCTTCCCGACCATCCGTAGTCACCTCATTAAGTTTGCAAAGCAGTCACGGCAGGAAAGAAGATCAGGCAATCATGGTATGAAAATGAGATCGATCAATGAGCGCTACGATGTCGCCAGGCATAGACGAAGTGATAAAACGTTTTTTCAGCTGACTCACAAGCAGTCCCGCGAAATGATTCACCTTTCGACACGGGTTTGTTTCTGTTAGGTTGTTCAACCAAGTCCAAAAGACTGTAACAACATCTGCAGTTGGGAAACTGAGTCATAACAAATTTCGCTGAATCTTGTCTGTTAGACTTTATCATCCTTTTTCAATACAAATCTTACAATAGGGGGCTCTTCAACTCCATCATGCAGTAGTTTAAAGTTAGAGGAAAGTCTAAATGTGCGATTCAAGCGCCTTCTCTGCAGTAGTGTACGAGTGTACAGCCCGAGAGGCGTTCTTGTAAGACCTTCGTACAGACCTGTATGTGTGTCATACTGTAAGGCAAGGAGTCGCATGATCTTCGAAGAAGTAAATCGTGACAAAACCCACATCAGCCAGACGATTCGGATGAACGAATTCCACGAATTCGAAGACACGTGTCCAACAAATAAAAAACAAGCGTTTCGCTTTTACGCGACCGCTGTCACTTCGACTTCCTCCTTCAACGTTCAGCCGTTCACTCCGGTTTAAGGTCTTTTGGTCGTCTGAGACCTTTGTTAGTGGGAGCGTGAGTTGCTTGCCGAAGAGGATGGCCGACGATCGCCTAAAGGACTTTATATTTCCATCCTGTTCAATTATGACTGGTCGTTTGTTTAGTGGTGTTCGTTGTCCGAAGCAACATGAGCCTGGTCCGCAAGCTATGTCTACTATTCGCCCTCTTGATGTCCTATACAGGAAGTGCGTCTCAGTCGATGAAATCGATATTGAAGTTGTCGGTGACCACTTTTGTAACTCCCACATTATAATTAAATCTTCTTCTCATGCTGTTATTAAAACCAAAAGTCTGATACGCTTCGTTTCACCTCAAGGCGAGGTCCGCCAAATCGCCAGGCGAATTCTCTTCGTTGTTTTAATTGTTTTCCTTGCATCATTTGGTTTCGGAATCCAGCTATTTATTGTTCCTCTCATCATCTTCGAGATTGAATTCAAGCCGAAACAGATTATTGTCGCCGAAACAATCGTCCTGATCTCGTTTTGCTTCTTCGCTTACTGTGCATTGTATCCCTCGCGAATGATGCACCTTTTACGTCTGATCGTTCGTCGACTCGGCATGATGAAAGAACATGATTCTCAATCAATTCGTCTAACCGGCGAGGTGACACACAGCGACGAGATGTAAGTCTTATTTGTTTTCAAAGAATGCTTTTTACAGTATTCAAGAATGGGAGATCCATTCTTTAGCTGAAGCAGAGTCTTGCCTCTTTGAGCTTGTCCTGTTGGCAATGAGAACCAGGAGTAGAAGTCGTGTCCTCTTTCGCGGTGAAACGTGTAAGTAAACCTGCTTCCTCTCAAAAAGTCTTATTCGACATTTTCAGACGGTTTGGAGTTTGAAGTCTTCCAACGTGTTCACTCGACAACAAAATCCGTCATGCGTGTTTATCAAAGCCCCTTGGGACGAAGAGAAGAGCAGCAGCAGGATGAAAAATCCTAGAGCGGCGTACAAAAGTACTTCATCTCGTATCATTCACATGATAAGCATCGGCGCGAAACGAGCCGACCACATCTTGCGCCTACCGTAATCTCTCCCTCTCTCCCTGCTCTTTTAATGCGTTTGCCTCGAAGCCATCAATTTCACTTTCTCAGTGATCTTTGTTGTTCATCCTCGCCCTGTCGGAATCGCTAATCGGCAATGTTTCACTGTCCGTCAGCGTTTTGCACAACAATAGACCCCATTGCATGCTGTCGAATCTTTATTTTAAACTCTTCATTGAATTTTAACAACAACTCAAACATTGTATTATCTGCTAGTCAGCGCGTTAGTTCTTCAAAAGAATTTGTCAAGCCTTCGGGACCAGTGAAATTCGGTGTTATTGCTATGCCCTGTATCGGTGATGTCAAGGCTGAGAGAGTGACGAAGGTCGGAAGCGAAGTTTCCACTCTGGACGGACCGGCGACAGTGTTCGTCGGAGCGACTGCAACAGCTCTGGTGAAGAAGTTCAACCGTGAGATCAAATTCACGTGTTCTCTTGGACCCCTCTGGGGGTGAAAAATACGCCCCGGTGAGGAACTAATTCTCTTGAATCTTGAGGGCCTGACAAGTAAGTACAAACCGGGCTGAATCGTTGGACCGGCTTCGCCGAAGAAATAGCGAATAGGAATGTGGATGAAAACGTTTCGTGACGGATCTTCAGCCATCGAGACCAACACACACTTGTACGTGTCGGCGACGTTGATTTCTGAGGCGGCCATCAGGAAGACAGAAGGAATAAAGGCGCGACGAAAGGGAAAGACGCGACGTCTTGCAAGAGCTAGAACTGCTGAAGACTAGCGCACACCACCACTGTCAAGTCACTGTCAAGAATGACTTCTCTCTTCTCACCTCTAGATGTAGTCTTGACTTTATACTTTGTGCCATTCCCAAGCTGTTCCAACGAACTGAAAGCAGTCGGCATTCGAAGGCAATGGTCAATACCGAAAACGAAATTCATTAGTACTGAGAAGAGCGCCCATCGCAGGCATGTATGACCACACTTGGAAGTCAGACAAACAGCCTGTTTCGTATTAGATGAAGTGCCGCTGCAAGAAAGAGGTCGAATAATCCTTTTCGTGCGCTTTTAGCCAAACAGCCGAATAATCCTTTTCACAGGCTTTTGCATCAGGGCTAGTAACAAAACGGGACTCCCGGAGACGCCCCCAGACGCCGTCTCTCGTGAAGGTATGAGAGGAGCTCATCCAAGCATTTGATTTTCCAACAAACAGGTCAAAGGTCAAATTTCCTCGCAATTCAAGCCAGCTTTTTACAGCGGTCATTTTGAACAGTGGACAGATGTTTCTCGTCTCTCCCTCGACTTTGACGGTGTCTGCACTATATATGACAAAGCTCTTCTCCGCGCTCAAAGCAAAGATCCACGCTATCAGGCTTCTCGTTCCATCTTCCCACTCCCGCAGAGTTGCCCCTTTTGAGTCTCTCGGGAATAGATACGTGTTCCCCTCGCTGATTTGTCGACAATTTACTCTGCGTTGGTTAGGCCTAAAGCCAAGGCGGTCTTCGTCCTTCTAACACATTTTCTTGAAGCATTTATTATAACGACTCATCTATCAGATTGAGAAGGTAAAGTCGTCGCTGTTTTAACGGCCACTTTCTCAACGTTCACCGAAGGCCCCGCCTCGCTGCGGGCACGAGCAGTAAGTCGCGTCGTAGCCCTGTCCGCCATTGCGTCCCGGAACTCCTGGCTTTCCATTCACTCCAGGTCCTCCAGGGATTCCAGGAGCTCCTTGAGGGCCAGGGTAGCCGACTCCAGGCGCTCCGTTGAGACCGTTTGGACCGGGGGCGCCCATAGGTCCGGGATGGCCGGGAGCTCCAGCTGGTCCAGGTCTTCCGACAGTGCGACTACCAGGGCGACCAGGAATTCCACTCTCTCCAGGTGCTCCTGGAGCTCCTGGGGCACCCGCATCTCCCACAGGTCCAGGTCCTCCGACTTCGTAGGACGGTCGTCCAGAAGGCCCAGGGGCGCCAAGTCGGCCCACAGGTCCAGGCGATCCAACGGGACCCTGCGGGCCAGGGAGACCGGCTGGGCCACCGGGGCAACGGATGCAGTCCGTGTCGTAGCCGCAGTTGGCAATCGTGACGACGCCGGGAGCACCATTAGCTCCATTCAGGCCGTTCTCTCCTCGAGCACCGGGGATTCCGGGAGCGCCAGGCACTCCAGGAGGACCTGAAGCGCAGGTGGGTCGAGAGACTTCGCATTGGCACCAGGCTGGAAGACCCGACGGGCGAGTGGGATTCCATTGGCGCTTGCTGCCTGAAAGAGATTGCCGACTGGTTGAGACTAACGGAAGATGGAAGAGAAGGGATTCTCTCGAGGGCGAGACGGAGGAGTGACGAGCACTTGCACGGTCATGATCTCGGACCAAGCGGCATCCGTGTCCACTCGGAAGGCCTGCAAACAGAACGTCAACAAAGAACTCAGAAGAGTCAACAACCTGCACTGCACTGAGAACGTCGTCGTGCATGCCATTGATGGCTGAGTAGAGAGAGGGGAGAACGACGACGACGGCGACGAGGGCGACGCCCGAAGCGAGCGATGCGACTCCAACAAGAAGCTTCGTCTCGAACATGCTCAGCTCTGACAGATGCTGACTGTGTGCCGCTTTCATTCGTGGCTCTGATGGAGGCACTTTTGTAGAGATTCCAAATAGAAACCGGATTGAACGGTCCCTAGTCTTGACTACTCGTGATGTTGTCTCTTTTCTTCTGAAAATTCATTGGCACTCTAAGTTTGACAATGGGCCCATCTAGCAATGCAGGTGCCCGTTCTGTTCCATGAGAAACGGTGGTTCGAGGTAAGACAGCTTTGAGAGCAGGGAAGGGAGCCTTCGGGCAACGATAGATTCCATGACATCACCTCTCCTCCATGATTAAATCTTCCGGCGGTGTCAAAGAGTCAAGCCGGGGGCTCAGTAGAAGAAAGAACACTACTGGGTAGATATCAAAGATCACTGTCGAAAAAAAGTGGTTGACAGGAAACAAAACCGATGGAGAATGCCAAACCAAAGTCCCGTTAACGCATGGACGACATACGGAAAAGGCGGTAAATGCCATGCAGAGCCAAATAATCCTTTCCCTCTTTTCACAATAACAACTGAATGAAACACTTTCAGGACTGACCGATGGCGAACTTGAAGGTGAAAAGGACCTAGTGCCGACTACCGAGATGCACCAGGACAGAATGTCTTGGAATAGATTTTTGCAGAAAGAGACGAATAATCCTTTTCGACACCCTTACGTTTGTTCGAATTCGTTGAGAAAAGAGGACTGCGGCTGTCAACTGCTCGGACAGTCGACGCTATCGCGTGACAGCCGTTTGTCGCGCAGAGAGAATTTTGTGCCGATCCCTTATTTTGTCGCTTTTCTTATTGCATGAGTCTGTCCTTCGGGCTGGTGTTCTTGCCAAATGAAGAGCAGAGGAAGGAGAGAAACCAGCTGTAGTTGCATTTGCTGAGAGCTACGAAAGGCTTCCGAGAGAGTTTCCTGTCCTCAGAGCTTCCCAAGCAAGTCCCTTGATCAGTTCTTCGACGGCCACACTCATGCGACCATGAAGGGGGAAGTGGATTGACTTGACGCTAGCACATGTCACATTTGCGATCGTCATAAGCATCAGAATGGATTTCATTGAAACGTTTGAGCGGTTTCTTTTGTTCGTTCATTTCCCTTTGTTTACACAAACTGTCTTGTGATAGAAAAGCGATTTGGTGGTGGGTCGGACAGCGCCCATTGATTGCCCTGCGTCTTCTCGGCAGTCTTCGCTACTGACTTTGGTGAAGAAAAAAAACCTGCTTCTGTGGCATTTTCGGTTCCTTTGTTCTGACTCTGACTTCGTCCTTCTTCCTCTCGGAGAGACATTTCTTCGTAGTCGAAACTTACCAAGGTAGAAACGGTCACACTTGAAGACAAAAATGAGCAGGGTTTATCTTCATCTGTGCCGCATGATTCACACAATCAGACATCGGTTCGCTTCCTCAGTCGTCGAAATTTGTCCTGAATTTCTGGTGTCACGGCTGGAGCGGCAATTCCAGTGGCACGATGCCTGAAGTGCTTCTCGATGAGAATTTCAAATGGTCAAAGTTGAAAAGTCATAGAAAAGACCCACCGAGCGACGATCTTGGACACGCATCCGTGGGTGACACCGAGGAAGCGGGCGATCCGACTCACGGAGGCGCCTTGTTGACTCATGTCGACGATTAGCCGACGATGGGGCATGTCAAGTGGCAATCCCGGCTGATAGTGACGTCCGTGGCTATTCCGTCTCTCATTACCAGCTAGAAGAGTTTCTTCATTTATATAATTTCTACAAGAACAAACTACACCTGTTCTTTTAGCGTTGTTGTCCGTATTTGAGCGATGAATCTCTGCGCTCTTTGTGTTCAATGACGAGCCTGATCTGAGATGTAAATCGAGAAAAGACGATCATACTCGCCAGCGAGCCATCGGCGAAAATCTCGCTCAAGAGTCTCTCTTGTGGACAAATCGATAACACACGAGCATGTGGCCGGATCGCCGTTGCATCGTTCTGAGCACTTCATCGATTGGCGCAGTATTCCTTCAAGCATGCCGAAATTTGTTTCTTAAACACGAAATCAGTTGCGGAGAAGCTGTACTTGTAGGCTATAACGACAAAGAAACGCGAAAAAAAGCCGCAAGGGCTTGAATGGACCGAGAAGGGCGCGACCATCGCCTGTTGCTGAATCAGCCTTTTCGGTTGGAAGCGCGCGTTTAAACCATGAAAGTTGAGTGTTGATACGTATGACAAAACCCGAAATGTATCTAGTTTCCTGTAACGATTCGGGATTATTTCGAAAGCGCAGTGTTGTTCCTTACGAGCACCTTCTTTTCTATCGTCAGTTTCATGTGCCGGCTGAAATGCTTGAGCAAAACACTGTTGTTATAAGGCCCAAAGCAAGAAGGCTTATCGACCGGAAGCACCCTAGAAAACACCGTCCCTGATGACTCTTCTGATCAAGAGTTCAGAAGTGTGTCTTGGCATCGCAGAACTAGCGGTCTAGGACCATTAATCAAAGGCACGACTTTGGTTTTCTGGCAGCAACGGGGGCTGCCACATCGGCCGTCTTCTTCTTCCACTCACGAAAATGAATACAACCTCAAAGTTCCTTTATTGCACGGCTTACTCGCAAGTGGAAAACAAAAGTGGTCAAACGATTGAAGGTTGGAAGAGCGAACAACAAAACAAAGGCAAGACTAGCAACGGCCAAGGCGAATGAAACATGTTTCGCTCATCGATTTGTTAACTACAGGAGATTATTGGCTTTTTTTCTGGCAGCAGCCCGACTCTGAAAGCCTTCTTCAGTGACTGGTCCTCATTCGCCATCGCGGGTCACGAATTTCTTCTTGTTTGCCGCGGACTTTCCTGAAAGGCTGACAAATTGATGCGAAATTCCGGACCGCGCCCATCGCATCGCCAAGGTTTCTTCTCGACAGTCATCGTCGTTGTTGGCTTTGTGGCAAACTCTCCAAAACTGGTTCTAAACGCTCGTGCTGTGGAAGCACGAAAACGGCGGCTGCAACAGAGAACAGCCACCATGTGATAGGGACAGAAAGCATGGTGATGGAGTGATTTGGAAACACTTTCTGCGCGGCTGCAATAGCTGATGTGTCTCCAAGCAGCCTCCAAACCGTCATCTCACCAGGCCAGTTCTCGGACTTTCGCAAGAGATGCTCGTATCTAGACGGAGGGCACGCAGAGGAAAGGTAAATCCTTTGGAAATTGGTAGCAGATGTCTCAGAACGATATTGAACAAGGCCTGCGAATGAATCCAAACATCTTCTCTGGTCTCGTTCTTTATTGGCGTGCTTGTGCAGTAGAAAGCGATTCATGTTGAGTTGCTTGAGGATCGGGAGAAGCGCCGTCAACCACCGTTGTTGACGCGACTCTCCAGCGTGCGTAGTCGCGAATTCGCTGCTCTTCGACCACCAGCCTAGCTTTTAATTCAGACAAGAGCTGCACGAGAATAATTCGCTTGACTTTACAATGCCCTTACTTCGCTGCTAATCTTCAAAAGATGAGTTGTTAAAATTTCCTGGCTCTCTCTAAACGTTGGGCGTAGCGCTGGATCTTCGGACCAACAAGGGAGTAGGATTTCCTCATATCTGGACATTTAGGTGAAACAATTTTCTGGCTTACAATTCTGGGCATAGCTTTGGTCGTTTCAGCCTGCCGCCGCTTTTCAAGAATTCGTAAATCTGCGTTGAATCGTATCCAATAAAAGGTGCATCTCCCAATGTGAAGATCTCCCAAAGAGTGACTCCAAAAGACCAAATGTCGGACTAAAAAAGCTTGGCTGTTTGCGCAAAAGCAAAAAAGCAAACCTGAACAGTGAACTGCCAAGTTTCAAAAGTCTCCAAAGCCAGCCATTCCGTGGGCAGTCGAGTCTCCGATTTCATCTGATAATAATTGTGCGCCTTGGCAAGACCGAAGTCTGCGATTCGAACGATGTTATCCGAGGTTAGAAGAACATTTCGAGCTGCCAAGTCTCTATGAATGCACTGAAACGATACTTTTGTACTAGATGTAGCTGCAGAAGCTCACGGGAATATTGCTGAGATACTCGATGCCGTTTGCAATCTGCCAGGCAATAGAGAGAAGCTCCTTCTCAACATCTTCGCTTTGTAAGGGGAAGTGTTGTCGACACTCAAAATTTGATGAATTCAACGAATCTCTTGTCCGATGAAGAAACTCCAAAAGATCGCAATTTCCACAATGTTCCGTAACAACATAGAGTTGACCACTAAAGGAAAGATTCAATAAAATTACATTATTGCAGACATTTGCAGCTGCGTCGTCACGGCGCCAATGATTGCCAGAATGTTAGGATGAACACCAACTGAAGAGAGGATTTTCAATTCATCCGTTAATGCCGTTAACTGAACAATATCCAAAGCGTCGTGTGGATACTTCACAGCGACTTGAAGTCGCGTTGTGATTTGAATTCCATTGCCGGCGTTCTCTTCTTTTCTCAAATAAGCAACACGGACCAAACCAAAGTTGCCCGAGCCAAGCTGAAATCATGCCGACGTAATGTTGGTGTATGTACCTTTTTCTTTGTCATTTCTAGGTCTTCATAAGCGATTTCAAGATTTTTGTCATACGAAAGGTTCTCAAGCTGTTCGTCTAGGGGAACGCCTTCTCGGAGTCTAAAAATATTTTAAGCAAAGTGAAACATCTCGCACGTATTCATCTGCTGATTCAATTCCTTGTAGAGATTTTCCAGTGCCAGCTCTAGGACCAAAGATATTCGACGTCGCTTGATTGCATAGACCAATGCGGCCATCGCAAAACCGAGAATGACTATAAACAGACCGGCAGCAATGTAAATGCCTATATTTGATGGAATGTCAATGACCTGCATTAATTACATTTCAATTTAGAAAAAAAGCTCGATGCACCTTTGTGTGAAATTCTTGCACCGCTCTTCCTGCTCGATTCCTGGCAACACACTTGAATAGCCCCTGATCATTTTCCGTAATTCGCTGCAGATGCAAGCTGCTACCGATCTTCCCCTCATTTTTGAATAGTTCAACTTTGCCGGTGACAGAATTGCTTTTGTACCTGCATGCATTTTATAAATTTTGCATTCTTTGCAAAGTTACCAGTCAATCACGGGTTCGGGAATTCCTTTGATGTCGCATTTTAGAATTGCGTCATTTCCATATTTAAATTCTGTAATGTCGCTGTGGTTGCTGCGCAAAAGGACAGGCGCTAATACTTTTTCGACCTAAAGATATTTCGTCTGGGATGCAAAAAGTGTTAGCTTCAAGCAAAAAGAAAAATCTACCTGCACGCTGATGCTCAGCCGTTCATGCACAATTGCATCATCGATTTTAAACCTGAAATGACATGTTGCTTAATTAAACGTCTAGGAAACCTTTCAACATGAAGACTATCGAATATTTGACACCAATATTCTCCAGAATCAGCAAGCGTAACATTCTCGAGCAAAAGCAATGTCCGGATGATTTTCTCTAAAGAGTTGCCGTAGATTTTTTTCCATTCGAAAACATCATAAGGCCGCCGCCTTCGCGGCGCACAGAAAAGCGCGGCCGACCTGAGCTCAGGCCGACACTCTCGGGACCGGTTTGATGAACATCACCGCTGCCAAAACGGTCAACAATATTCAAAAACCCAAAATATCATTTGCACCATTGCTTCACCCCTGAAACAATCCTGTAATGACTGACCGCCATTAGTTTCCGGCTCGCTAATTCTGCTATCGCTGTCGTTAAAAAAGTTAAGGAAGCCTTTGTTATGATACCAGGTAGGAGCGTACCTTAACTGAAGTAAAAATCGGATACTCAAGACCAACATTTCAGTAAACGGCGGGAAGTCGCAGTAAAGCCGAACAGTATCGCCTTCGAAGATTCTTGACTTCGGTTCATTCTGATACGCCGATCGTGGTTTGGAGACGTCGACTTTCGTGGACGGGCCGGAAATAGAAGATACAAGCAGTGGCTCAAATAATGCGGTTCTCTGCAAAACCAAGCACATTCTCACAAAACTCTGATAGCTTACACGTTCACCTTGTTCAATAACACATTGCAATTCCATCAAGTGCGAATCTAGAAGATGCTGGCCCGCCCAAACAATCATTGTTTCTCGTCTTCCTTGCCGCTGCTCGGTGACTTCATCAGGGTCGACGATCTCCCAGGGCACCCACCGATTCCTACTGAACAATTATTTTCTTCTTGTTGAAAGCGTGATGACATACCGTATCTGAAAATGGGCTTTTGTATAAAGGTTTCCTTGGACAGTGCAGACAGCTTGTGCATTGCTATCGGCTAGAAGTAGGCGACTTCCACCGAAGACGATTTGTGGACGCAATTCGATGGCTGCACTTATCGTGCGAGGAAGAACAGTAACATTCCATTCAAGCAAGTCGCCGAGAAAATCATAGTTCCACGTGTATCTTCATTATGACAACGATTTTCATTAAAACTTACTTTCCGGAATGCTCCAGCGAGAGGTTGGGAAGCCTTAAATGCACCTCCACTTTGAAGTAATCGGTGCCTCTGATTTTCTTTGTGCTCCTTGTAGTGTAATTTGCTGGTCGCATCTCATCCCTTGGATTGAATGAGGCACTCCACGGCTAAAAATCTTTTTGCTTTAAGAAAAATGATACCGTCTCCCATTCCTCCCATCGACCAACTTGTGCATTCTTCGTTTCAAAGGACAACCACAGAAAGAGTTCGGCGCCTTCTTTCAATTTAACAGCATATTGAGACGCTGTGACATTTCGTAAAGCGTCCGCTTTATCTTTTCGCTAACAAAGTCATTTTTGTTGGACCAAGAGCGACTCACTGCAAGTATAACGAACGATGAGGCATTGCCAGCTCGATTCACGGCCATGCAGGTATAATTTCCTAAATGCTTTTCTGCCACTCGTGAGACAACCAGAAAATATTCTGGTTCTGCATCGAACGACATATCGCCATTTAACCTTAAAAGTTTTTGTTCTATTCAAAATCGGAGTAAACGAACCAGCGCATCAATGGTGGAGGGCTTCCAGTGAATGAACAGTGCAAAATTGCCGTCGATCCGAGACTTACTAAAACGGGTTTATACCGCCCTCTTAGCTTTGGTGCTTTTAGCGTCAATATCTGAAAAGGGACAAGTAATGGAACTCAAGATTGAAAATACCGAAATATTCACAGCAAATAATTCCTCCGAAGTTGTATTGGCGGCGATACAGAGGTACTCGCCGCTTTGGTTACGTTTCGCGTTCTCGAGCACTAGTGTCGCCGAAACTTTAAATTGTTCGTTAATCATTTGAGTTTGTCGTTCAATTGGCTTGCCATTAAACCGCCATGAGACTTTCCTAAAAGAGTGAAATTCTTTCTGCTCGAAGCAGAACTCACAGCTCTGAATGCGGAGGTAGTTCGCAGAGTAAAATGACGTTATCGCCTTCATAAATTTCAGTGGGATTTTCACCAGGCAAAACTAATTCTCTGGCCTTGAATGCTCTCAATGGATACTCGCTCTTTGCGTTTGTTGCGTAAAACATCTTCGTGTTTATCAACATCTAGCTTCACCTAGAATATTGCATGTGTAAGAACAAACGAACCTCATTCTCAACTGGCATGCTGCAGTTGATCAGAAAGTGCTCTTTGACCTTGATGTTATTGTTGCGATTAGACAACTTCATCGTTTCAGAGTTACTGAAAAAGAATTTTATCTTTATAAACGTGTTGTTTCTAACAGACCTGACGTAATTGACTACCAGCTGACTGGAAGAACTGCTATTAACTTTCCAGGACCCTGAGAAAATATAGTCAAAAAACTTTTTCGGAGGAGATTTCGTATCGATCTAAAACCTGAACCGAATTAAATTCCCCAAAAATCTGCGCCTGCTTTGATTCGTTATAGTGTTTCACCGCATAACAGGAAAGACCTAATGGCGCTCCAAGCGGCCAAAACTGAATTCCGAGAAAATCAATGATTGGAGCTGTTGTCATAACAAGCATTATCATACTTGTATTCGTCTTCGTCGTTTCTATGTATTGAAACCACGCGTTTGCCAAAGGCTTACAAACCTTGTTCCAAATACGTTCCCGTATATGGCGCAGGCACATGTTGGAGACGTCCACGTACCCAATGCGCCTTCACACGATACATGTCCGATTCTTGAAATGCCTAAGCTCCGAAATCAATATGGAAGAGCGGAACAACCTGAGAACGTGTACCGTCTGGTTTCGTTGGGAGACAATAGCCGATTGCAACAACGAAAAGTAGACAGACTTTATGGAAGCACATTTAGTAAAGGGCAGTAATTAAACACGACCACAGTCGTCGAAATAAGGTCGATGAAATAGGATCGATTCTTCCTGGCGGCAACAGGATCCACACCTGTTGAAAGGCTGACCTCTCTTGCGTCGCTATCACTTCAGGTTCTGCTGAAGACGTGCCAATGTCTTCTCCGCAATCGATCAGCTGTTTCGCCTCGTTGCCCTGTCTGCATCGCTGCAAACTAACTCTATTGGCAGATGTTTCGTCCCTTTTCATCGTTCTGGGAGCTTCACGTCGCCTGCCGCTTACAAGAATAGTTTTACCGCCGCCAATAAGGCTGACGTAAGTAGGGAGTAGTTTAATGATCAAGATGCAGACGCCTTCCTTGGCATTACCGATCGGGTCGTCAGGGCGATGAGAAGCCGATCACTCAAAGACATGTGCTAGCAGCAAAGTCGCCCGGCCTCAACTGCGTTTACTATCGCACGTGTTTCGTGTAAGACCTGCGAATAACGCTACAAGCAAACCTGGAAAGTCGATGTGAAAGATTTGCTTGCATCTACATAGAAACACATTGAAGAACAAGTTGTCGTAGAAAACCAACGTATTCAATGGCGATGCTTGATTTGCCTCTCCATTCCAGACATCATAGCTTTTGATAATTGTTTTCGCAACAAAGAGAAATTATTCCCCTTTTCCACACATTCCTTTTGTTTACCGGGAACCACCGCCTTGCAAAGCAGACGAAGTGATACGTAAGGTCGAACGGCCACGCCCGTTGCATTGCCAAGGTGTCTTCTCGCCTGTTTTCGTTGGTGAATTTGTGGCAGGAAAACGTTGCACGCTCACAGCCTTCTTCCCGCAAAAATTTCGCCAAACTTGTTTTATTGGCACGATGCGCGGAAGCACGAAAGCCGAAGTCGACGGCGACGACGAAACGGGGAAGCGACCTTGCGCCTGGCACAGATAAACACGATGATGAAGTGCCTTGAGAACGTCTCTTGCACGGCTTCGGTATGCCTGTAATAGCTGACAATGAGGTGTCTCTCTTCCATCCATCTAATAGTTCACTCCTTAAAGTGATCTTCGACTTCGGCTGTTTTCTATAAAAAAATTGCCCTTCCTCTCACTTTAACAGTCGACTTGAAAATGTTCGAACGAGCCTCGAACACGCTAGGCAGTGAACATCTGGAAGAATTGCATGTCGCAACAAAGCCGTTCTCAGCGCTAAAGGTCGCTTGAAAGTCCCCTCTTTGATCAGAATTGTGTTTGAGAGAAAGGCGCCCTCGGTTGGTCAAGCATAGTGTTCAGTATGCTTCTCAGCTGTCTGTTTTAACATGCTTCAGATTTCAGGAAGAATGTAACACGATCGTGCTGATTGTCTGATTCGACAGTCAACAGGTGTTTTGGGCAGTGACAAACTTTATGGAATGGCAAAATAGAATGTTGACTCAGAACTTCGAAGAACGATCGTTGTTCAAGGCTGCCAAGCAAGAGCGACCTGCCCATTCTGTGAGATCTTGCACGTCTTGCCATCCTGAAAAATATTTGATTTCTTAAATAGCCCTAGACTCACCTTGAAATGTGATTTGTAGGCGAAATCATCAAAGGCGACCACCGTTTCGAACTTTCCTCCGAGGCGACTCTCCGCCTGAAACATATCTGCTACGCGTTTCTTCACGTACTCCTCTTGAAATGGAATCTGCCGAGGCGAGGAGATCGCGGCCCTTCAACCCGGCCTTCATTGCCGACTCGAGGTTCTTGTCACAGCAAGTAAAACCTGAACTTGTTGTGTTTCAAATGGCCGAGATTTGTCTGGAAGTCAGCATCCGAAAAAGTTTGGTTGTTTCAAACTGACAAGGATCCTCAAGCTTTTGTTTTCAATCTCTCTCACCGCTATTGTTGATGTAGCAGGAGTCGTCGGCATGGACGAAGGTGGCGATTGCGGCGAGGAGGAGGACGACAGGCAGTCCTCTCATCTCAGTATGAATCTGAACATGAACTACAGGGTCTTTCAGAAAAGGCAACGCGTTGATGAAGGCAGTGAAAGGCCTGGCCATTGGAGGTGGAAGTATGCACTGTCCAAGGTTTCTTCAGAATCGAGTGGGCAGGGCTTCATCGGTTCGACGGCTCTTCTCCTATTCCCACTTCCGTCAATGGAGGCGGTAGTCTCTCATTGAGCAGGTGGCACGTGCGGCCACCAACGACGCTCTTCGTCAGACCAACCATGAACATGGTAGCATGGACATAAGAAGACAAACAGCTGATGAACAAAACGGCACTGGAGAATGAATGAGTTACACAGGGAATTCGGAAGTAAGCAACAACAAACGACCCGTGCCTCATAAAAGAAGCATGTCTTTGAATTATTCACGCCAGTTTTCAATGCTCATTTGCAATTTCAACAATGTTCTTCACGCTCATTCTCTCTTGTTGTTGATTCAAAAAACCAAAATACATAGAGTCGAGTTCTCCTGGCGATCACGACCGGGGATGGCAGTCAGGCGCCCTTTTGACAGATGAAACGTCTCATGCGATTTCTGCCGAAGCGTAACGGCTAGTTTTCGCCAGTAGTTGCCGCAAATCGTCCATTTCCGTCGATTGGCCGGTTTGCCCACTGAAAGCGACGTCCTCTTTAGACGAAGCGCTGATGCTCGTTCGTTCTCATTCCTTCTCACCTGCTGTTGCGGAATCATCCTTCACTCTTACACTGTATTGGCTCGGGTCAAAGGGGTCTCTGGAGCGCTTGTGGCTGCACGAGGCGGAGCTACTTCGGGTTAGGCGTACTCGTCCACGATGTCGAAGCGGGTTGGACA
>JAQIXL010001413.1:0-18294 GCA_034700245.1 Poikilolaimus oxycercus
GCGGGTGGGCTGTTGGCGATGATGAAACCAGCTTTCTGACCACTGATGTGAGGTCCCCCCCTGAGACCCCCCCTGCTGGTTCAGTTGGCTTGCTTCCTGGCTCGTGAAGGCCTCGCTCCGCTCGGCCTTCACTTCGCCAGACTCGGCGCAAAGCGCCTCGGTCCCCAATGGGCGTGGTTGTAGGAACTTACAACACCCCAAAACTGCACCAAAACACTACATTTAGCCTCAAAAGTTGTTCCCGAGCATAAAATAACGAAGTTGGAAAAAGTCAAGTTTTCGACCAAAGGGGGTGTGACCGTTGGTCTTAATTGACCATTAGTGCCTTCGGGCATCCAGAACCATCAGCCTGGGCGCCCATGAAAGCAGGCACTTTGTGCCGTTGTCGAAGACGAGTGAGTAATCTTGCCCACGCTCACAATTTCAAAGTCCACGTTCATTACCCAGCATTTCTTTGGTGTCCAGCTCATCTTTATCCTTTTATTGTGAAACTGCTACACTTCACTGCGTTATCACAATTGTGAGCTGTTCACAATTGAAGACAGTTTTTTTTAGTTTTATTCCATAGATTTCATCTATAAAATACGGAAAAATAATAAAAGATAGTTTTGGTTTATTAAATCAGCCATAAAATTCAATTACGCCGGACGGATAAGGGTCATGAAGCAGGGTTCTCACATGCAGCTGACCGCCTTCCGATCGACAAAAAGTCCAATCGCCTCCACTGTCTCGTCGGAAGGGCGAATTTTGAAGCGCGTCAAGGTCCGGATTTGATGTCTCGCATTTTTCTTGCGTCCAATCCATGCTCACGTAGCAAATCCTGCGCCCATCTTCAATCCACTGGCGCACTAACTCGGTTATCCCAGCATACGAAACATTATTTTGATCGATAATCCAGTACCGCCAGCTTGAAAGTCGTAGAACATCGTCGTCTAGTTCCAATGTGGATTTGTCTTCACTTGCAACAATTGTTGATTCGAAAGTGCGCAATCCAAGTATAACCGGCTGCATGAGAAACGCCTTTGAAAGAGTGCCACGAAATTCAAGTTCGAAGTGTTCTAGACTTATTGCTCCCGCAACAATCCTAAAGAGACAGTCTTCGTTCTCATCTTTGTGCGTGGCCTCGCAGCATGCTTTTTTACTGCCATGCTTCTTTTGAAGGGTCAAATTCTTCAAAGTCGCCAAGGCGGGGATGCTCAGGCTCTCCAGTTCATCAAAATGAAGATTCGCACTGAATATATCTTGATAAGTGGAATAGTGGCAAGCTCGTTGAATAAGAACGCGGATCGAAGGCTGAACCACTGCCCATGTCAAGGAGAAATCCTCTAGAACAATTGTCAGTCGGGGATGATCGGTTTGGGGTTCACCAAAAATTGTATGCGCGAAAGTTCGCAGTGCTCGAAAGTGGACATTTCCGACTTGAAAGCGAGTGGCTTGAGTAATTTCGACAACGTCTTCTTCTAGGTCTTCTTCAGAATATAAGCGGCCAAACGACAAATACCGAAATGCAGAAACGGTATTCTGCACAATTAGAGCCAACGAGTGACTTGTGAAACGTGGAGGAGAACGTTGAAAAAGGAAATTACTCAGAACGGGATGAACTTCGTGAAGAAGAAGGAGCTGGAGAAGGTCATTATCGAGAAAACGGACAACATAATCAAGTATGTCAGAAGAAAGAATCAGCAATCCGCCACGCGCCGACATGTCAATTCGGCAAATGCGAGGATTAACACCAATACAAGACGAATCAAGACGAAAAAAGGCGTGGCTCTTTATGCGGGCAACTCCGGCCTCTTTTTACGTCGTGGAGTGCTCATGGAAGATGTTTACTGTCTGACAAAACACAAATAAAAGTTTAGGAAGGACGGAATCAGACAAACAGTTTGAAAGCCACGTCGAAGCCTGGCATTACGCAACTCACGGGAGACAACTCTTCAAAGCAGGAATAAAATTCAACAATATGGACGAAAAAAAAACAGTTGATTCTGAAGCAGATATATGGAATTCCTACCGTGGTAGCAACTCGTGTTGTTCCATGTCTGTTTCTTCAAGATTCCTCTCTTGCCTTATTGCAAGAGTGACTCCTGCGTATACAAGTTTTGAGTTTTGCCGCAGTGCCGCGACATTGCCGCTCATCTTATTTCGGTGTTCCCAAGAAGACGACTCGGGACATGTCTTGCTGAAGTGGAATTAACACTCTGGCCCATCGACGATGTTCTTGAGAGACGAGAATGAGATCCATTCTACAGCTTCGATTGTCAGGGTTTAACTTTTTTCACGCAAGTAGCCTCGAAAATTCATGTGTTTCAAGGGCAATCGTTTTCATTCCGTTTCTTGGAGTGCCAATGAAGTTCCACTTTTTTGCCTCTCAAAAAACCATTGTTCCTTGTTTCTTTGAGACCGCATCTGTTCGCACCTCAAAGTGCGAATGTGACCTTTGACTCTTCCACGTTTCTTCGTGTGCATTTCTCACTTCAGCGCCGAGGTGAACAACTTTAGTTTTAGTTTGTGCCGCTTCTTCTCGTCGGATTTCATCGCTTCCAAATTCCGATGGACTTCCTGAATGGTGGTCTCAAAGCACGGGACCATGATGATTCTGACTTCACCCTGCTTTCGATCCAGGAGCGTCCACCGCCTGTTGAAGAGTCAATGAGTGACGTGACGGAGACGACCTTCAATAAATCCGACCGCGAGATGTTCGTTGATGCACTTTTTGAATTTAAAATTTGTTTAGGCGCGAGCTTGAATCCTACATCGCCAGCGTGAAGCGTCTCGTCTGTCCCGATGGTTCACAGTCGACGATCTCATCTGAACAAAGCGTTGACAAGTAAATCTACTCGCTCTTCGTTCAATATTGTTGCAGATGTGACATCGAGTCATTTGTGGAACAGCCAAAACCTACTTTGGATCAAGAATCTGCTGAAGAAGACATGTCGATGTTGAGACAGCGAGTCTCGCGACTTGAAGCCGCCTTGGAGAACATCCTTCAAGTCAATAATGAAGCGCTATCGAGCGTGAAGACTCAAGCAGTTGAAATCAACTGTCTTCAACTGCGTCATAAAGAGCAAGCTGACGAAATAAAACGGCTGAAGGAGGCCCAACTTGAGAAGGCCAGAACAATCGAGAAACTGAAAGACAGCTTGGAGGTGAATCTTTTCTTTCTGGATTCATTTAAGTTTCAGAAAGAGAAAAAAACTTCGAATGCACAAAATTCCAGTCCACAGCCAGCGCAGCGAAACGATCCAGAGGTATCCACACTTGTTCTTCTGACGGAACTTATCTTTTAGCTTGAGCCAGAGCAGCCGGTCTATGCTGAAATGCGACCGGTGCCGATTTTCGAAAACCTTTTGCCGAACAATCAAATGAGCATCGCGGAAAGTCCAAGAATGCCGGAAAACGCGCCGGAATCAATGGATGAAGGCCCGAACGATTTCTTCACTGACGATGACGACTTCTTCATAACACCCACAGCTGAGTGTGAGGTAGAGAATTCATACGTTTCAGAGAGATAGCTAAACAAAAATCCTTAGAATGCGATTCAATCACATGTGAATTCTTCTCCACAGCCATCGCCTTCCTTCGACAATCACCCACACATGGACTTCATCACGGGAGAATTGTCAAGTGAGATCAACGAGGAGTTAGAGACTCATAATTTCAGAAGACAGCGACGACAGCTTTCACCTCAATCCACCAGTGAGCCTTGGTCGACTGGCAACCAAGAAGCGCGTGGTTCGCTTTGATCTACCCGAGGATCGCAGTCAGAGTGTTGACTCTTTCACAGTACCAAGAGGAGACCATCCTGGCTCCCCTCCTCCTCGGACTGTCCTCATCGACTCTGGTTTCTAGAAAATTTCTTAGAGTCTCGCTTCCAAGTTTAATGTATTGAGAAGAGAACGGCTAGATTTGTATTGAGAATGAAACAAAGTTTTTCAGATGAGGACATTCAACTACCTCCACCGCTGAAAACTTATCCTGTGTTCAACGGAAGACCTTGCATTGCTTCGAGTTCATTGGTGAGTAAACCGAGAAAATTCTTCATGTTTCAGTCGTCGCTGAAGAAGCAAGACTATGGTCGCGAGAACAATGACAGAATCGAAAATGTGAACAGCCCGAAGCCTTCAAGCAGCGCTCTTTGCCCTATTTCTCCAGAAATCGATTCTGTTTTAACGGGTAAGCAATAGAGTTGTTGTTTGAACTTTCTCAATTCACTTTCAGATGGAAGCCCTCAAGTTCAGCTGCCAAAACGCTCCAATACAGACTTCTTTAGAGATAAGAGCTCAGCGTCATCGACTCATTCGGTTTGCCAAAGAGCAAAATGCACGGGTTTCAGGGCGGACGCAAAAGAAAGAGCAGTTCCGGCGATGAACTATTAAGCCGCGTGTCCGAAGATCTGAAGGGTCTCGATCGAGCGGCTCAACGTTTCAAACCCCGTGCTCAAAGCGAGATTCCCAGACGACCACAAGCTCCGAAGGCCCTCGGATCGGGCTGGCAAGATGACGACTCCGGGGTGGAGTTGGCAGCTCGTGTCTTCAAGATTCCGCCGCGTGCAAGCAATGCCAAGGCGAATAGACCGAGCATTAATCGAGGCAGAGTGTCTCCGCGCTCACCACCATCGAACGACAGTCGTATGCATTCTCGATCTCGATGTGAAATGATAAGTTTCAGTTCCTGACGTTGAAGCGGAAAACAACGAGAATGCTGATCGTCGACAAACCGCGGGCACAAAAGCTAAACGTCGCAGGACAGCAGCACGTGAAGGTGACAAAGACTCACCCACTCTCAACAAATGCTCAATGTTTCAGGTTCTTCTTCAGCAGACGAAGGGCTTAAGTATCGTGGAATGCCTGAGGACATCTATAAGGGCATTGTCATGTGGATCAACTCGGGTGGTCAATCCGAGATCCCGCACAAGTACAACAAATCGAGCTACACAAGAAGGGATTGGAGGTTTGGGCTCTTGAAAGAGGGAAAATCAAACAATTTTAGAGAAGTCTGTGATCGATACGAGGTAGACTTGGATCGTGTCACACTTCTGACGAGAAAGAAAAAGCAGGTACAGAGACTATTAGTGATTGAAGAAGAATATATTTTCTAGGTGGTCGTGAAAGAGAGTGAAGTCGAACGCGTTATGAAGGAGATCCACTTGCTGCTCGGACATTTGGGAACCCGCCGAACGTGTTTCAGTTTTTCGTACGAAAAGTTTTTTTAGTGAATCGGCCGTGGCTACTGGTCTGTACTGGAAGGGCTTTCAAGAAGACGTTCGGAAATTCATCAAACAATGCGAATTTTGTGGATCGAAGAAGGCGGGCAGCGGTTATTACAACAAGAAAGCTGATATTGATGTGCTTCGTAAGTGAAAATTGCTTAAAAAAACTGAAAGAATGTTCAGAAAACGATTTTCGGATCAAAGTCCGCATTGAAAGAGATCCTGACGGTAAGCGACATCTCAAGTGCACTCTTTTTGACGACTCGGATTGTCCTTCCGATTCGGACTAATTCGACGAATAATAACTTTTTGTCTTGTTCACTCAACGTGTGTTCAATGTGTTTATTTTCTCATAAGATAAAACTTTCATTGTTCAGCTCGTAAAGCCACTTCGAATAATCACAGTAAATCCATAACTGTTGGCGTACAACAAAAGGCTTTATTCGTTGGACTGTGCATTGGATGTGTTGAGCTGGCTGAGGATGCGGTCGAGGACCTCGTTGTCGCGTTGGAGCTGCGCCCGACGGGTCTCGATCCACTGGCGGTGTCTCTCCAGCTGAAGACCCATCCCTTCCCCTCCTCGGCCTTGCCTGGAGGAGCTCGCTGTGGACGCGGGAGAGCCAGCCACGGAGACCCTCGAGGACGGCCTCCTTCGAGGTGAAGCGGTCGAGAGGGAAGGAGGCATGGGGGATGTGACGCTCGAGGAGCGCCTTCGCCCTCTGCAGCATCTCCAACTCCTCACAACGACGAGCCGACGCCAGCGACAACTCGACCAGCACCGGCGGCACCTCGGTCGCTCGGAGGGCGGCGAGAGCCATCGGGTACTTGGCGTTTGCTGACAGCAGCAGACGGCGCTCGTCGATTTCAGCTGCAGGCCTCGCTTTGAGGAGGGAGAGAGACGAACCGGCGATGCGCAGACGGCTCGCCTCGCCCGCCGGGTCTATGAAGAGCGTGGGATCCGCCTCGACGGGACGGCCGAAGCGGCGTGGCGGACGACGCGACGACTGTTGCTGGCGGCCGAACATCGGAGGAAGGACGAGGAGCGGCTGCTCCTGACGGACGACGACGATACCAATGTAGACGAGATTCTGATTGGAGAGTCTCTTTTCATCTTTTAAATAACTTAAAAATCTTTCAGGAATCATTCAGTTACTACCCTTTTGGCTGCAAATGTCGTTTTCTGGGGCGATTGGCATCACAAAGCAGAGCAGGCGACTTCAGACATTGTATACAACTTCGGACGAGATGGCTGGTCGCCATTTCATCTTAGAGCATGGAAGTAAGTAGCCATTCTAGTTGTCTCTCAATGAGCGCTTTTCAGTCGGCTCCGGTTTGCGCTTGAGCAGCGGAGAGATGATATGGTGCGAGGGCTTCTGCCAGGCCGGCCACTCGATCCGCGACGGGCCCGTCCTCGAGGACTTCGGCGAGCCCACCGAAGGTTGGAACACAAAATGAAGCAAACTGAACATCAGACGACGAAATGCGAGCGAATGTGGTTCCCGGGTACGACCTCGTTGTCCGTCGATGCCTGCGCTGCTGCCGTCGCGGGCTCAAGGTCACCGTCGACGGAAGGCGCATTGTGCTGCGCTGGAAACGCTAGCGAGCGTTGGCTCGCCTCGTCCCCTTCATCCTTTCCAAGAATTTATCCAAAATAAACTCTCATTTTCGTTGTTTGCGAGTGCGTTGGTGGATACATTCGCCAAATATGGTTGGATCTATTGGGGGTGGAGCAAAAGTAGTGAGAATTTGTGAACTTTCATGTGTTTTTCGCGGTCTCCCGGCCTGCTCCAAAAGCAAATAGGTGGTCATTCCCTTGCCCATTCCGCAGGCGAAGTTTGAGCTGCAGGCGTCAATTCCCGTGCGAGAACGAGCGAAAACCAAATCCCGAGTCCGAGGCACGAAATTCAGATAAAAATCATAGAGATTTCCTACGGCAGTCCAATGGTGCCAGGAGACTACCCTGGCCATATGTAAACCAACGCAGTTCAAACCCGGGCGAAATCGGTTCACTGCAGGCTGGAACCGGATATGGTCGAAATGTAAAAATTGTGCCAGGCACTTGGCGGTTTCACTATTTGTACATTAAATTGAGTGAAAATGAGGTAAAATTTGGACTTGTTTTAAATAGCAAGATTGAAACCGTCAAGTGCCTGGCACCATTTCCCACATTTCGACCATATCCGGTTCCGCCCTGTAGTGAACCGATTTCGCCCGGGTTTGAACTGCGTTGGTGTACATATGGCCAGGGCAGTCTCCTGGCACCATTGGACTGCCGTAGGAAATCTCTATGATTTTTATCTGAATTTCATGCCTCGGACTCGGGATTTGGTTTTCGCTCGTTCTCGCACAGGAATTGACGCCTGCAGCTCAAACTTCGCCTGCGGAATGGGCAAGGGAATGACCACCTATTCGCTTTTGGAGCAGGCCGGGAGACCGCGAAAAACACATGAAAGTTCACAAATTCTCACTACTTTCGCTCCACCCCTCCATATCCTGGAAGAAGAACAGGTGATCGAGCTTGTATAGTAAATCATAGTTCAGTAGTTTGAATTTGTTGGTTCAATTGGAGGTCTCTACTTATTGCGAGCTTGAGCTTCAGCAATGAATTGTTGGAGTCGAGAAACGGAGACGAATTTTAGATTTCCATTACTCTTGATGTTCTCTGATTGTGTCGAATGCATTCAATGAGGTTTGTTGCAGTCTTCTTGGCTTTTCGAAGAAAGATCAGGATCATTTGAAAGAGTTTCAAAGTCTCGGTTAAGAAAAAAAGTCCGAGACTAACAATAAGATGTTCTGCTGGCCCTGTTACATACGTGGAAGTTGACTCTTGAACGAAATGGTTCTGCTTTTCCCACTGCGGAATTGTGTTCTTCTTTTTTCTCTCATTTTTTTTTCTTTTGAAACAGAAGGCGTTATAATGACCCAGACAATACAATCAACGATGTCAGAAAAATGGGCGATTACTTGGAGGAAGCGGCAAAAAGACTGATGAGAAGTGGCTCTTCGAAGACATGTTCGGAGAAAGAAAAGGCTTGATGAATGCTGCCGTAGAGAAACGATCCAAGCCTACCAGGCGTCAGCTTTGCGAGACAAATTCAGCCGAAGGTTGTCTCCAACCTTTCGCATTACTTAGAAGACGTAGACAAAGACTGCCTGTCGTGAGATCTGACCACAGGATCTTCTCTCGACTATTCGGCGTCCTCAGACAAGGAGGTTTCTCTCTGTCAGCGGCACCGCCACAAACGACCAACCAGTCAACGAGCAAGAAAAAAAACATCTTCTTTGACCATTACGTGTTCTCCGACGCTCTCCGCCACCGCTGCCTCATCATCCGCCGGAGAGGGGCCGCCGACGGTCGTCGCCCTCGCCACGCGCTGAGGGGAAGCCGCCGCCGCTCTCGACACCGCGGAAGAGGGAACGTCGCGTTGGACGAGCCGCCGTCGATGCCGTGAAGCCCCTGCCCACCTGGCACTGGAGAAGCCCGGGCAGTATCTCCATCCACGGGACCAAGCCTCTTCTTCCCCGTGCCCAGCAGGCGTACAGCCTCGAACCCTGGGAAATAAAATCTTGAAATCTTGAATCTTGACCATTACAAGGCAGTGATCTGTGATTAGCTCGTACGAGGCGACGGCTGCAGCTGTCGCTCTTTGCTGGGATTCGCTCTTCTCCAAACATCTTCCATTGCTAACTCTCCAAACACTTTCAGATTATCGACCTTCTAAACGTAGATGTTCAGCAATTGCTTTGCAGGTAATCCAAGAATGTAGTAGGCTTTTCAGTATCTAGAAAGAAAACGCGTGCCCGAGTTTATTGGACTTGATGGTTCAGTTGAAGGCGTTGAATGACGCACGAGCAATAACGCGAACCCGATTGTAATGTTGTTGGACTCTAGAAACGGAGGCGAAACTTTGTTTTGCATTAACCTTGAAGTCCGCAGATTGTGAGCCAAATACATTCAAGGCGGTTCCTTGCAGTGTTACTAAAACCGTTGGAAGTGAAAGAGTTTCAAAAACTTTAGTAAAGGGAGAATTCGGCACTCTGCTGCTGCGTTGCCTGGTGCTGTGTCGAAAGGGTCTGCGAGTCCGCTTCGCTATCCTATTACGTTATAGCATATCTCTCGCACTCGTTTCGATTTCTACGGTTACCATTTTTTTCTACACCCATCCAGGAGTCGCAGCAATATCTTAGAAGACCAATAATGAAGGTTGTGAGGAAGAAATGCGATAAAATTGCGTCCTCTCGTCTCTTTTCAACTTATTGCTAGCGACGCTTGAGTCCTAGCATTGTTTGGCTAGCGAAACAGACATGATCGGTAAAAATAGTGTACGCTGGGAATTCTCTTGACATTTTTTCCAAAACGTTTTATAAGAGACTTTCTGTAAGAATCGAGTTTCTCAGGGAGCAGCCCAAAAGTGACCCTCTCGGAAAATTCTGAATTGGGCACCCCGAGGGGTAGTTTGGGACGCCGGATCGAATGGCATACTCAGTTTCGCGCGAAAGGGCTTCATTTCACGGCGACAGGCATCTCGAAGTGGAATAAGCAGCAAACTTCAGATGGCTATTCCTTGCCGGGAAAGCAGTGGATTTCTGTGCTGATGCTCTCATTGGACTCGTGGCGAGTCCCTCTTCAACTTTGCTCTTGGACGTGCTTTGAAATTGAGCGATCGAAAACGGGAAAGTGAGAAAAGACCAAAAATGGTTTGTTTTTGACCCCCACAGAAAAGTTATTCTCAATTTTTTGTTCCTCCAGAACCTCTTAGTCGGAGCATCTAATCAGCCAGGAAGAAAGAGCATGAAATTCTGTATCGACTAGTATAAAAGGAAAAAAAATCAGGAATGCCCCTCCGTTCAAAAAAGTGCATGAAGTTGTTGCCTGCACTTTGGCCAATTCGCTGTCGATGCTTTGTTTTGCTTTGCTACCGAGAATCTGCACATAAATGTGCAGGAAAGAGTGTCTTCCTAGGGTTTTAGGGGTCGAGAGAGCATTCTAAGCCAAGAAACAGCATGAATCCAAGGGGAAAATAGTGCAACGGCACAATTTCACCGAAAGTATTGCTCTTGTTAAAACTTGCGCGCATGCACATTATGCGTGCCAATGCGTAATACTGCTTACTTGTTTCGAGAGTCAGAAAATCACGCTTTATCAAGTAAAGCGCCTGTTGCACTATTTTCCTCTTGGATTCATGCTGTTTTGTTTGCCTAGAACGCTCTCTCGACCTCGAAAACCCTAGGATGATACTCTTTCCGGCACATTTATGTGCAGATTCTCGGTAGCGAAGCAAAACAAACCATCGACAGCGAATTGGCCAAAGTGCAGGCAACAACTTCATGCCTTTCTCGGAGTAACTCGGCAGACACGAATTTCTTTCTGTTTTGTGCTAGTCGATACAGAATTTCCTGCTCTTCCATCCTGGCTGATTAGAGGCTCCGGATAAGGGGTTCTGGTCGGTCAAAAAATTAAAATAACTTTTCTAGGGGTGCTCAAAACAAGCCGTTTTGCCGCCACAATCAGCATCCGACAAGGGGCCGTCTTGCGTATCAGTGAGAGGACGGTCAATAACCTCGCTAGTGGGCTGCCATAACAGCTTTCTTCTGATTGGTCACAAACAACGAGAGAAAGGTGAACATCTGATAGTTCAAGCAAGAAGTTCACAAGTTAAAACTTCCCTGTTTCACTTACAACAGATTAGACGAACAGAATGAAAAGCGCACTTCGCGGGCAAGCTCTTCTTTAAACCTTGATATCTCTTCTGCTTGCTTCGATAACAGTTTCCTGGGAAATTATAAGCGTCAATCAAGCGCCAGATTCTTTCTTGATGTCCGCATTTCGACAAGAAAGACGTGAAGATGACGGAAAAGGCCGGTCATGTCCGATCTAAGTGATTTGTGCACTTGCAGCGAAAACATGCAGTCAAGAAAAGGGCGGCTGACCCAGTGAAGCCACTTGCTCTCGTTATTCAGGTGTCGAGAGATCTTCCGGGTTGGGGGTGGAAGACGTTCCTGTGGGGGTTAACAATCCGTATTTGCCGGTTTCAAGAACACTTGATACATGCTATAGGTGGTTATCGAGATTGTTGAGCGATAGGGATCTTCAGTCAAATTCGGCCTCAGGCCCTTCCCTGTTCAATGCCAAGTGCGGCAATTGCACGAAGACTTCATCGACAAATCATTTGCTGAAGAATAATAGCACGCGAAATGATGATGTCTTGCCTGTTTCAAGAGTTTCTCAAATAGGGACTGTATTGAACAAGTTAATTCGAGTACGGCTCGACGTTTTTGCAAAATAGAAATGAGAAGCTCGTTTCAGGGCTACCGTTAGAATTGTCAAAGAACAATGTCGCGTGAAGAAAGAGAAGACATTACGAGCACGCATCGGTTTCAGAAGCTCTTGATAAGGGCAATTGCTGCTGAACCGTCAATATCCAACATTTCTCTTTCTTGAGTTAGCCAATCGCGAGGATCTGTCGGTTTCAGCCGCGGTCCATTTGATGAATGCTGAATTCTTTGCGATACCACTGAGGCGAATTGGACGTTTGTTTTCGAGCAAGCAACTTTTGCCACGCTTCTTTTTTGCCAGTGGCGAGATGATTATCGGCGTTAAACAAGCAACGTGTTTTTGTCACAATCAAACAATTGTTCACTGCAATATAATGGCAACAGCAACATGGTAAGATTGAGCATTATTTAGAGGCCGCTTGTCCCGAGCCACTTTTGAAATCTTGCCGTCACGGCTTTTGGGCCTGTTCTTTTAAGATTTTAGCAGTCCAGCACGTCTTGACGTGTACGAATCGTCGACGGCTTACTTCATATCTGACATGGCAGGGATTACCAATGTGCATCCGAAGAAAACCACGCAACTAAATTTCGGACAAGCCAAGGGGCAACAGACAGTGATCGCATGGCTCTCTGTGAATGACAAATGAGTAACTGATGAAACCTTGAAGTTCATGCACAAAATGTGCCGAAAGGATTGAGAAACACCTGTCGAGGCTTGCATAAGCACAAACAGGATAGCCATGAACAATTCAATGGGTACAATGGAATTTTTACGAATTTGCGCTTCCGGCCATCAATCCAATGCGCTTTTGGCACAGCGTCCCACTTTAGAAGCATTTGAAACGGGGATCTGGAGAAGCACTTTTCCCTTGTCAACAGTTACAATAGTACGGAAGGACATCGACATTTTCAGGAACACTACATAGATGACCGGAATGTAATGTTTTTGATTGAGATAACTTTGAAGTCGTCGGTTTCAATAAAGTTAAAATTGCCGGAAAGCGGAAGGTCCATGATCTCGGGCCAGCAAATTTGATGCCAGGTTTCAAGAGTGCTGGTCCATGTTGCAACGTCAATGAACAAACTAGCGATGGGGAACTAAGGACTAAGGGAGTAGCAACAAATATTAAGCGACTAAGGACCAAGGGACTAAGGACAATGACGCGAAGGAGAATGGGCGCAAGGACTTTCCATGGCACTAAGGCAATCTTCTGTCGTACAAGACTTCCAGACTTCCCAGTTCGTTTTTCATGGTTCGGATTCTAAGGAAGAGGCCCCTCGTGGTGTTAAGGAGAAGGCTCGTCATGGTTCTAAGGAAGACCCGCAGCGTTTTTTATGGCACTAACACTACGGATAGTGAGGAGTTCAGTATGATAATAGTATTGAAGAGGCCCATCACGCCACTAAGGATCAACACAACCAAGTAAAGACTCAGCGTGGTGCTAGGAAGAAGTTACCTCCATGACATTAAGGAAAAAATTCGGATACTATGAGGCCCCCTGTGGTTCTAAGGTAAGACCCTCGTGGTTCTAAGGTAAGGCCCATCGTGGTACTAACATGGGAAGGACAGTTTTTGAAACTGGAGTTACAGCTGAAAGTTACAGCTGTAGAAGCTGAAACTTTGACCAAAAATAGAGTTATTTATGCTGAATCCATCGGTGTAGACCGTTTCTGCCAGCCTCTTTTTCATGGTTCGTGATTCTAAGGAGGAGGCTATCGTGGTTCTAAGGAAAACGCACAGCGTTTTTATGGCGCTAACAGTAACAATTAGGAGGAGTTCCACTATTCTATTATTCAAGAGGCCCTTCATGGCACGGAAAGGTCCATCATGGCGAAGGGTCATCGTGGTGCGAACGGGAGAAGCCCAGTTTTCTACATCGGAAGAAGTCTTTCGTGAGAAGCAATTGATTCGGGTTCAAACTAAGGTCTTATAAGTTTGTTATAAAGGTCCCCGAGGGGTCGCAGAGCACAATGCAGCAAGAGAACAATAGCAATAAAAGAGGCAAAAGGATTACAAGCGACGGGGATTGAACCAGGGTCCTTGGTTTGGAAGAAAGATGTGGCTTCCACTAAGCCATGTGGCTCGAATGACGGAATTTTTGGGTCATAATGGCTCAAAATCGCGTTTTTTCATCTTGACAAAGTTTTTCGAAGTTTACCCCTGGCATGTATGGTACCATTAGAACCGCCGTAAAAAGTTCTATACGTGTGCCAAATTTCATAGCAATTGGACAATTGGTGTGCGAAAAAGGTCCAAAATGTCAGGATGTCAGGATGTCACAAATGCCAAATGGTTCTCATGGCCCGGCGGAGCGGACACCAGGAAAAAAGTGGCGCGCGCGCTTTATAGCAACTTTGACCCACCCAAAAAAAGACGTCGCTTATTTCTCCCGGGTTGACACCAACTTTTGCTCCTCTTTTGCTTTTGTATAAGAAATGAAACGGTCAATCAACTAGCCAGTTTTCACATTGTGCGCGGTTTACTGCTGCACTTATACGGTGACATTCTAAACTGGGTGGAAACGAGCACGGCCGAACTGACTTCGTGGAGCTGTCATTGAGAACGACGGCTTGAGAAGACTGTGAAGGAGGAGATAAAGAACGCGAAGTGAATGAAAACCAATTACCAAAGAGGGACAGAGGAGAGAGTCTACTCCGAGTTTTCGAACATCGAGAGGTCGTCAAGAGGACTATGCACCAGGAAGAAGAAGGATCAGGATTGAGCTGGTGAAGGAAGCGCGCATAATTGTCACGAACATTTTGGTTGAGGCACGCCGAACTGGCGCAATTTACCATTGCGATGAATCACTGAGGGCAGAAAAATAGTGATCTTCCCTTGACAAACTCCTGTGACACCTCGATTCTCACATAGCGCCCTCCCCAATGCAGCTCTTCCATGCACTTTGAGTAAAAGATCGTGGCATCTTCTGTGGTCTCGCATCAATCCTCTCCTTGACAGCTTCCATATCTTCAGTATGTTGCCCGTGAAGAAACGCGACGTGAGGGCGATGTTCTTCAGCTTCTCCTTGTACGAACCAATCTTCGAGCTCGAGCGCACTCAGAGCCGCCAGACAGAGAAGGAATGTCTCCCTCTCCTGTAAAGAAGGCGCGTCTGCAAGAAAAGTCTGAATGAATCTCTCTCATCTTTTCTCGCGTTAGGAGAGGAAGGAAGGCGGAGGCCGTTCAGCCTCGCATCGACTCCTTCTTCGCCGCCTTCTTGTCGGGGTGGCCAATTCCTTCGGCTTGTTCATTCGAGACCTTCACCATCTTGCGAATTTTCTCGTCGAGCTTGCCTTTCTTGAAACGTCCTCGGCGTTTGAAATGCCTTCGGTTTGTAAGAATCTGTTCAAGGCACTGGGTTCTAGTACTGGGTTCTTGCTTTCTCCTTCCGCGTACGACCAGTTCTTTGCCCAAGTTACATACTTATTCGACCTTCCTCGAATAAGAGTCTTGAAGCTGCAAATGCCACTGGGTTCTTTCGTGGTCCGACAAGGCCCGATGTCTTCGGGGGAATGGCCAAATGGAATTCTTTCTTCTTCAAAGTTGGCGTGACTGCTGACTGAATGAATGGCACGCCGTCGACTTCCGCTGATCCAACTTGAATGAATTCCGAATTCCGGTGGAGGTTGCTTCTGATATTTTCCGCCCTCCATCTTTTGCTTACTTCCCATTTCGTCCCAGTTCCGCGACAAATAAAGCTTTAAAAAACAAGTTTTACTGAAACTGTGAACTGATACCGACTTGCGAACAACTTTGTGATGATCGCGCAATGCGTGAATCTCAGAGAGACAACGGTGATACAAACCCGGCGCGACTATTGGCCTTCTGTGGACCGTGATGAGGGCGGCTCAAATGCAAGCGGTTCTGACGGGCTTCGCGTGTGCGCGTTGCTCGTTGGAACCGCGAACTGCATGTTCGCAATTTTGGCGTTTGAGGCTGAGGCCAGTGATTACCCTATTTTTGGTTTGCCAGCGCTAAAAGCGTTGAAACACGCGTTCCCTGGTCCAAGCAGAGCGAACGTAGGTCTTTTTGGGCCCAGTCCGGGGGGGAGAGAAATAACGTCTTTCTGCTCCAGTGGGCGAGGGGAGGAGGAAGAAGGGAGTGTTCTATGCTGTTCCAGTGGGAGAGGGGTGGAGGGAGAAGGAAGTGTTCTATGCTGCTCCAGTGGGAGAGGGGTGGAGGGAGAAGGAAGTGTTCTATGCTGCTCCAGTGGGAGAGGGGAGGAGGGAGAAGGGAGTGTTTCATGCTGTTCCAGTGGGAGAGGGGAGGAGAGAGAAGGGAAAGTGTTCTATGCTGCTTTAGTGGGCGAGGGGAGGAGGGAGAAGGGAGTGCTCTATGCTGCTCCAGTGGACGAGGGGAGACGGGGAAAGGGGGAGTATTCTCCAGTGGGCGAAGGGAAGAGGGAGATGGAAAGTGCTGCTCCAGTGGGCGAAGGATAGAGGGAGAAGGAGAGGTATTCTATGCTGCTCCAGTCGGCGAAGGAAAGAGGGAGGAGGAAAGGTGTTCTATGCTGCTTCAAAGATCGAGAGGATGAGGATGAACGAGGAGGGGATGTAGCTTCGCCCCCCGCCCATCAGCGTGTACGCGCCAGTGGCGCGTAGCGCCGCTGGTTCGTTGAAAACAAAGAAATTCACTCTAAGGAAAGTCTAAAGATGATACATCAAAAGCATGCGCGCGAAATTCGCCCGATTTTCACTCGTCTCGCTTCCAGGAAACACTTTGTGGGCGCGCGACGCACCGTGTACTATGTCTTTGAGCATCGTTTGATTAAATGCAGGTGAGAAAATCTCACAGTCAGACATATTCAGTCACGGCTTTATTTCTTTAGAACGAAAGCCTCCCTATTTAAGAGACAAACTGTGCAGATTTAGCGAAGAATCGAGGCTGGTTTTATCTAACATCCTCAGCGTCTCTTTCACAACAGCTGGAGTAATTCAAATCGTTAGCAGATTGCTCGTTTGTTTTTCCCTCACAGAGCAATAGATGTAGTGGGAATGATATTTGATGAAGAGAAAGCGTTGTGCCCAAGTTACGATGCATGAAATTCGTTGTTTGTGGTGAAAAAATGAACGCGCACAAAGTGCGCGCGAAAAAAATGTTCCAAAGTCCAAAGTGCTCGAAAATGACGATTTCTCTGAGAATTTTAGTGGACCTCGGTAACTGCGCGCCGGGCCGCTGGGCCGGCCCGGCCCGCAGAATTAGAACCAATGATAGTAGAACCAATGACAAAGCATCGATCGTGATGGATAACAGCCCGAAATTGTTTTTTTGAGTGGGCAAAACATGCGAAAATGGTAAATGCAAAATGTTCTAAAAGGCCTGTGCATGAATCGGCGCTAGAATTGCTACAAAAAACTTCGACTGGAAGTCATGAGGCTACGGCAGACTCCTCGTAAGGCTCATCCTCGGGCTCTGTGTCCAACGCCGGCACTTCTGCCTCTTTGGCTAAAGCTGACTACTCGACGGCTGCTGCACCGCGGTGAAGAGGGAAATGACCACATCAATCTTTGGTGATGCTTCTCGCTCTTTGTTGACTGCAATCAGAGTGAATCACGTGCTGCCAATTGAATGCTTTGAATGTTGAACATCTTGGCCATGCTGGAAATGCGACTTAAGCTTTCCACGACTGTGCGATATAAGCAAAGTTGCAAGTGCGTGGGCGTGCAAACGATGCGCGTTGTGTTGACCCTTCTCACACTGGCCTTCCTGTTTGCAACGTCCACGGGCGTCAGTCCCATTTCCCCCTAAGTGAACTTCAAGGCCTCCCCATCGAAGCGTGCCGATATCACGACGTGTGCCTGGGACACAAGGCAATGCGATCGAATTCACTGAACAAAGTTGCCTGGCAGCCTGGCAATCATGAAAAGGGCAAGGACGAAGAGCGAGACTTTCGTCAACCTCTTTTTGTGCTTCAAGGTGAATCGCGTGATTTTGCAAGCGACGACTTTCATTTCCTGTCACGCGCTTTTTCACGATGGAGCGCTGAGACCGTGACCGCCTTTCTCATCTATCGCCCCCCTCCCCCCCTCCCCTCAAGCCGGCCGACCGGGCTCCACGACCCCCCGCCCACCTCTGACTTCTAATGCCCTTGATCAATTTCCAGTACGCAGCCACGAACAGGTCGCATTGTTCTTCTCTTCTGCAACGATGCGCATCTTTGCCGTACTGCTCCTCGTGCTTGCTGTTCTCTTCTCAACGACCACGTAATAGGGGTCGTTGTTCTTTCACTCGACTTTTCAGCGCATATCGGTACTGTCATGAAAAGGATGGCTGCATGGGATTTGCGAAGTTGTTCAACACTGTTGCCGATGGAGGAACAAATTAGCCGGTCTTGCCGCAAGCCAGGAGTGGGGCGGTGCCAGAAATGTGACTTCTAATGCGTCGTGAAATAAAGACATTTGAAATTGCGAGTGCGAGCTTGTTCTTCGATCTCCTCGTCGCCCCATAAGCTCTTGGACTTTGCGATCGGCTTTATGGCAGCATAGTGACCATGTAACGGTAAATGCAAAATGTTCAAAAAGGCCTGTGCTTGAATCGGCGCTAGAATTGCTACAGAAAACTTCGACTGGAAGTCATGAGGCTACGGCAGACTCCTCGTAAGGCTCATCCTCGGGCTCTGTGTCCAACGCCGGCACTTCTGCCTCTTTGGCTAAAGCTGACTACTCGACGGCTGCTGCACCGCGGTGAAGAGGGAAATGACCACATCAATCTTTGGTGATGCTTCTCGCTCTTTGTTGACTGCAATCAGAGTGAATCACGTGCTGCCAATTGAATGCTTTGAATGTTGAACATCTTGGCCATGCTGGAAA
>JAQIXL010001414.1:0-18283 GCA_034700245.1 Poikilolaimus oxycercus
TTTTCTTGGGCTTTCTTGAGTCATGCTGAAGATGCTGAAACAACTACGCAAATCAAGAGACCACAATTCGGGTCAATCATCGGGAATCTTGACAGCCTCACGTTTGCAATCTGTTCTACAAGTGATCGCCGTGTGGTCTCTGCGAGCGAGCGTGGGCGTCTTCCATCTCCCTTCCTTCTGTGAGCTCATTCATTCGCCGTCGTTTCGATTGTCAGAGTCAGATGATCTAAACACATTGCCCAGATCGTGCTCACAGAGGCGCTGGTTTCTCGACACATTGCACCCTCTTTGCAACACAATCTTATCAATGTTCTGTGAGAGAATAAACAAGAGAAGTCGAGGTCATCTCGGATGCCCGTAAACAAGCAGTTCGCCGTGGTTTTTCCCTCCTTGCCTCATTTGTTCTTCTCCGTGGGATGGTGTTGAAAAACACTGTAGACAATTGCTCTTATGGTTAGTTTCTGTAGAAAAATGCGTCACCTGCTGCTGTTGGTTGTTTTCCTGGCTGTTGCCGCTTCGGCGAAGCAACACAGGGCCATTTTTCGATCTGGTCAGAAATTTGCAGCCGTGCCACAAAATGCGAATTCAACCCAGCTCACTGTGAGTTTCAATTTGCTTTCTCAAGAGTCATCTTACAATTAGACCAACCGAGTGTACAAGCAGCTGAATGAAGCACAGTGTAACGATCCTGATGTCACTGAGTGAGTAGAAAAGATAAACATGTGCTTGTTCAGTGCCATCAACTATGCCCTCACTAATTTCAACCACGACATGTATGCCGCGGGAACTTACATCTACAGCCAACTTGCTTCCTACGATCGCTATTTGGTGCACGCTGCCTGGATTGCTGGTCAGTCACAGGCTTAGGCATTATGAACAAAAAAACTTTGCAGATTCATGGCAGGGCCGCGACTGGCAGACTCTCGCGCCAAACGAAGTTTTCACGCCGAATTATAGTGACGGTTGTTACTATCACGACAGTCAGTACTATTTTCTTGTTATTCGTGTCTATTGAAAATCTCATCGATCTCCATTACGACCGAATAAACGAAAGTTGGCTGTCCTTCTGTTCATCAAAGTGCACGGGAAATTTCGGGCTGGTTTTCTAAAAATATGCTTTGCGATGCCAAGGAATATCCCCTGCAATGTTTCTAGTAACAACGAATGTTTATTCTACAATACAAATGAGTTGTTCAATGCAGAGACAAATTGTACGAAACACTTGTACCGCTCTGATAAATTAGCAAGCCTAGGAATCGAAACGAATCGGCCACTCGCGTGACGCAAACGGCGAATGGCAAAATTGTTGCCCGCGGCTTAGAGTACCAGAGAATGAAAACGGACCCTAAGGGGTAAATTTACTCTTGCCCATTCCCATAGCAACGTCTCGGTTCCCACTGAAATGCGGGCATGAACGCTTCTCTGTCCTAGATGCGTATAGGCAGCGGCAATGTTTCGTTTTTCAAATCGATTAAACCCCTCGTTCCATCCTGCATTTTCAAATCCTTTGTAATTGAAATGTTTTGAGAGCTTCCATTAGAGAAAAGTCCGTGCAATTTCTATCTCGATAGAGGCCCAAAGGGCGAGAAAAGGGGGAAGTTTCCTTTGGTGCAGATGAGAGAAATGAACGTGAAATTCAGCCTCGAAGTTCCCTTTGAACGGCCAAAGGAAACTTCACCTTTTCTCTAAAAGATGTTCAAAAGGTGAAGGTCGTTCAAGGGAACTTCGAGGCTGAATTTCACGTTCTTTTCTCTCATCTGCACCAAAGGAAACTTTCCCCTTTTCTCGCCCCTTGGGCCTCTATCGAGATAGAATTTTTTGCAGATGTCAGGTGCGGAGAACAAGACACACAGTCAAGGAGAGACCGATCGACACTACGAGGAGCTTTTCGACGAATATGGCGTGGAAGGCTACCAATATGTCTCATACCTTGGCGATGGAGCATATGGCTGCGTCTTCAAAGTAAAGTAAGACTTCTCTAAATATCTACTAGTGGTGTCAACATCCTTTCCCTAGGGACCTAAAGGACGAGTGCGAATATGCTCTAAAGGTGGTGAACAATGCGCTACATCTTCATAGCGAGGCAAAAATAATGGCAAAGCTCAAACATGGGAATATTATAAGACTACACCGAAAGCCATGGACTGACTCTTCGGTTTGAAGATTTTTTGAAAGACTGTTTTACTATGAGAATCGTTATAGAAAATGCACCGTTTTATTCTCATGGAATATGGAGGTGGCACACTCCGAGAGGCAATGGAAAGAGGCGCCTTCTTTCAACAGCCAGATCGCGTACTTCATGTGCTCAAAGGCATCGCCGCAGGCATCGAATACTTTCACGGCAACAACATTATGCATCGTGATTTAAAACCAGTAGCATTGCTCATTTAGTTATGAAACATATTTCGGCAGGAAAACATCTTACTCACTTCCGAGTTCACGCCAAAAATTGCGGATTTTGGCATTTCCACTTGCGACTTGCGTTCGTGCATCACATGCGGACGCGGAACGAAGGGCTATCGTCCACCAGAAGCAATACAGGAAGACTATACAAGTGCGTTTGATGTTTACAGGTAATGGTTGCCTCTGCGCTAAGCTAATTTCACAATTTGAGCGCTGGAAAAGTGTTCTTCGAAGTTCTTCTCTCGCTTACCGTTGATGACGTTCAGAAACGGACTGACTTCTTTACAGAATTCGACAAGGCGAGTAAACCGATGTGTTGATTATGATGGTTTTGTAGAGCAAATCATTCCCGCGAGAATTTTGCGCGGGGATGCATTTTCGCAAGGAAGCCGTGAAGTTGATTCAAGAAATGATTGCGAACAGTCCAACAGAGCGACCAACGGCAGCCAAAGTGGCCCGAAGCAAGATTTTTGAACAGCCAAAAGAATACAAGCCACGATTCCCTCGTCTCCTAGCTCTAGGGAAGTTTTTAAGATGGAGCTTTATCTTTCTTTTTGCCGTGATTGCCTGCGCAAAACTCAACAACATCTACAAGCGAAGAAACCAACTGACGCTTCCAGTTTATGGTCAACCAGCTGACTGCGTTCCCTATTGGGCGAATTTTCACAAGTATGCTGACAGATCGCGAAGACGCAGTGATCGTGAAATGGCCGTTGTGAGCTGTGCACCTTTGCCCCGCCACTGGCGCATGGAACGTTTCTTCACGCCAGGAAACGAATTGACCCTTCTCGAAGGATGGCGAGACGAGAGTGTCAAGCATTCAATCTTGGCAATCGCACTGTTGGACAAGCTTGCCAACTTTTCGGAAGATGCTGTTGAGGCGGATCGCATATTGGAAAGACGCTTCGAACACATGATTCGTCTGCATGAAGATGGAAGAGCCAACATGTCGCGAGAAGCAATTGGTCGACACCATTTACGAATGGCAATAACGGCTGCTTGTCGTTTCAATTATACGCATCCAGACACTCTGCGCCTGTTGCGAAACGCGGCTGGCAAGCTCCAATACCCCTACCAAAGAAGATCCGAGCTAGCGCCGCTCATTTGCACCTTCTCAGAAAACAAGCACAAGCTCATTGGTTCTCCAGAGCTTTACAAGAGACTTGAAGAAGAATTGGCGGTAACAGAAGAAGCCTTGGAGGATTTGAAAACATGTCGCTTCACATGTTGGCCAGACAATAACGTTATCAAGCGAATTTTCGGCGCTCAGCTGGCAGCCAGGATTGAGTCGAGAATCCCTTGGTTGACCGACGTAAAGATAATTCATGCTTTCGCTAATGCGCCACACATTGATCGGTCTGGTTGACCGATCAAACGACTGTCGCGGATGCGACTCTTCATCTAGTTAGCACTTCCCCTCTCCTGGCTTGGCCCCGTCCCCTATTGTTCGCACGTTGTATCTCCCCATATAAGCAGCTCCCAAGCCTGTTGTAATTAATGTTCGATCGTGGCAATGTGGTCATCAGCGGCTCCTCACCATTAAAGGATTATGTGCCGCGATGTCTACAGGACAAGAACTCGAATCGCGGATCGCATTCACGATCAGCTGGCGGATTGCGAAAATTACTGGTCGAATTTTCACCGGAATGGCGGCAGGCCAATGACGCGTGGCGAACGCGAAAAAGCCGTTGCTACTTGTGGACCGCTGCCCGGCCACTGGCTCATTGAAGTTCTCTTCAATCAAGGAAAAATCTTGCCAATCCTCGAAAAGTGGCGAGATGAGAGAGTCCAGCATTCAATCTCAGCTATTGCACTGCTGGACGATTTGCTAACCCTGGCGGAAGATACAGCTGAAGCCGAACTCATACTGGACAGACGCTATGAAAACATGCTCAGTCTTCATGAGAGATAACTTCCGAAGGCTTCCTTTGCTGCTTTTGGAGTTGAGCGGCCTTGAGCGAGAACCGCTCCGACGATTACGAGTCCGACTAACGCCAAACGCATTGTTGAGGGAGAGGAAAGCCGATGGAAGCAGAAGATGAAGAATGAAGATCGAGCCCAGCACCGCCCTTATATAAAACTTTCTATGTAGCACTTAGATTGCTAGATTTCGCACTATCGTCGCTAATTTCTAGATAATTTTTCACACGAATCTGTGCAACTTTGAGATTATTGTCCGTGGTCTAAACCAGGGACATAGCAGCAGGGAACAAGGGTATGAAGTGTTGCGCTGCAAAGGGAAAGCAAATGCCAAGCAAGCAGCCCCTGTTCAGTTTCGAAAATGGAGCAACATTCCCATGAAACAGTCAGGGTGTGACTTTGACCCTCGATTGACCCGCGCGGCATCTTCCTTCTGCCACAGACCACTCGGTGCATTTTTTTTCTCTTGCGATTTTATTTATCGGCGAACGTTGTTCTTTCCGGGATTTGTCAACATGCCTCCGCAAAAACCATGTGCTGAAGCTCCCAGGTGAGAGATCATTTAGAGGAGGAATGTTAGCTTTAGAACTGTGCCTTCCAAGACTGCAACGGCAGCTGTTATTCCGAACAGTGAAAAGATGGAAGACCCAACACTTGATGCTGGTAAAACGTCGACCCTTGGAACCGACAAGCAAAAGATCGAGCCATTCGAATGCAGCGATGTCATTGCCATTTTTGTCTGCGCATTTGTCTTTTCACTCTTTTTATTTTTATTTGTGGGAAAACTTTGCGGCGTGTTGCCAAGCAAGACTTCGCACCTTCTTCAAGCAAGATCTGCGAGCGACCCGATACGGCGTCTTAAATTCTTTTCCGCAATTGTTGCGAGATACGAATTAGCGAGAAAGGAGCGTTTCGAAGTGGTCGAGGCCTGCAGTTTGTCGACCAATTATTATTCCACTATTGTCTGGATGAAATCAGAATTAATTTTTTGTACGAGCTTTCAAGAGCATCAGGATATGGATATCCAGTACGCTCAAGCGGCTTCCGCTTTACTTTTGAGGCTGCTCGTCACAGCTGGGGATACTGACGAGATCGATATGATTTTGGAGCGTCACTTCGACATCGGGAATCGTCTACGAAATGCCGGTCATCTTCAGAAAACCGGAGAGGGCCTGGAATTGGGTCATTTTCGCCGAACAAAGCAAGCTCTCCAACGTTTTTCGGAACCTTGTCCTGATTGTGTTCGCGTAAAGAGGAACGCTATTGCAAAGTTGTCAAATCGTCAAACTAAAAAGGTGGAGCTGGAAAAATTGACCAATTATGCGGAAAGAATGCAGTCTCTTTTACACGACGCGCAGGAAAAGGACTGGATTCAGCTCCAAAATGAACTGTTGGTGACAAAAGAAGCATTGGAGAATCTGAACAGCTGCTCGGCATATTGCTGGCCTAAAGTGAGTCCGCTTTCGCCGCTGATCGACAACCTTCCGAAATGGCTACAATCGCTTCTGGTGAAATTGCTTGAGTTCTTCCGAACCTGTCTTGGTTACTGAATAAAACATTCAGTCTTCAATACAACGGTGGCTGGGATAAAGCTTGAAAATTTCTGAATAGTGCAGTGCAGGAGCAACGACAATTGTTGCCCTGGAAATGTGAAATGAAATGAGAAAGCTCTCCAAATCGAAGACTCTCACGGCGCAACGCATTTCTGGTTTCACCGGAATCACGGCCAGCGCTTCAACGATTTGGATTATCAATTTTACCTCCCGAGTTGGAGAAACGAGTGACTTGGCTTGCCGGCTGTGAGGGACTTCGCGAAGCCAATCGTGTGTAGATTCCCGTGTTGTGATCAACTCATTAGTATTCGCGAGCAGTCTTTCACAGAATAGGGAGATCAATCTGGGCAACAGTCTGGGCTGTAGAGGTGAAACTCGCTAAAAGACATGAGATTGATCCAAGATTGACAAATTCAATTTATTCGATTTTGCGGTAAAAAACAAATTTTTTTGATTATTTGCGAGCTGCCGAATACGTGGACAAACGTCATTTTTCTATGACGCAGCAGAGCGCTGTATACCACAATGATTTTTAACGGAGCTGTATATGGACTGAAGATAAGTCATATTTCTCAGCCCCCAATGCAATCATCGTCACTAAATACGTTTGTTTTTGACTGTGAAAATTCCTCCAAAAGCCATAACGGCAGCCTTTCATTTTAATGCGCTTAAAAGCAGACTCAGCGGCTGAATAAGTACCGCGTTCTGAGCGACATGTACGGACGCTGAAATTCAATTTCTATAGCGCTATCAAGAGAATTTTGAGTGTTGGCCAGACGGCTAGAATTGAGCGCTATTTGGTTTGGTTCATCGACCGAACTCGGGTTTTTGCTAATACATTCCTACCAGTATAGCCACTGCTTCTTAAGTCGCGACTTTTTTTCTTTTCGTTCAGAATCTTTACCGAAAAATAAATACAAGAAAAGAAATGCGAGAATCTTGCAAAAACGCATATTGAATAAGTACAAAACTGTAAATGAAACCCAATTCACAAGCGCCGGGATGATAGAAGAGAACAAGGAGATGACAAGGTCCCTCCTATGTAGATGGCAAAGCGGTGCTCAGCGCCACAGAAGCGGCCACTGCGATCGACCATCGCATCGATGAGGTTGTTCACGAAGTTGAGACCGGCCTTGAGCTCTTTTGCAACCTTGCCTGTTGTGTCCGCGATCGCCTTCAAACATTTTTGTTTATACCATTGTCCTCTTTGCCACACCCTTCTACAGATTATGTTGAGAAGCGCGTCCTTGCTCAAGTAGTTATGATAGTTGTTGCGAATGCAGGTGGAGATGGCCGACTTCAACACCGCAGACCAGTCGTTCGCCGGAGTGACCCTGAAGTCTTTCGATGAAAGTAAGACGATCATCTCACAATTGATTCTTGACTCTCTTCATGCAGACGTTCACCTTGTTTTCCATGCCTTGACCGCTGTTGACCACCTAGACTCTCTCTCTTCACCCTTCTTTAACTCAAACCTGGCTGATAACACTGGAGATGGAACTGACGCGTCGCTTGAGGTCGTCGGCCACCTCATGAATGCATTGACAGGTGGCAACGCTAGTCTGAAGAATGGCCTTGGCACAGGCGCCGACTTCGATGCGGGCCTCACACGACTGGCGAACTGTCTCGTTTTTTCATTTGAGAAGCTCTTACTCTTGTTATGCTCCTGCAGGTACCCAGTGAAAGGGTTGGCAAGGCAACGCCGCGTTGCCGTTGCCCTTGCTGGCGTGTTGGTTCCACAGAAGGCAAGACGCGAATGGATGACAATGAAGTCCGAGACGGTGACGCTACTGAAAAGTTGTAAAGCAAAAAAAAACTAACGCGTTGTCCTTGAATTGCTGGGAGCCCTCCTCGAAGTCGGGAATGTCGGGCAGTCCAGGGAAATTAGCGATCTTCCGGCTAATGCAGCGATTCGCCTCGCGTGCAATCGCCTTCGTCAGCTCGCTACGAAAGCAACGCGGACCTTCCGCCGGCGTCGCTTCAATCATCTTTTTCGCAGCACTCGCAAACTAAACATATTTTGTCAATTCTCGTGCCCAACCGTACGACAGATTGGACATTCTTTCAGAGGTCCGTTCCGAGCAAAAGCTCCTTCGTTGAGTTCCTCAAGCATGAGAACGCAACGGCCACGTGCGTTGGCGCCAGAGATACTCTGGGCGAAGCATGTATGTGCGGCGCGTCTGCAACTGCATTTTATTTGAACGGTAAAAGAAGTTTAAAGAGAAAAGTAGGAGAAAGACGTACCGGCTGTGACTGTGCAGCTCCTCCTCGAAGCGACCATAGTCCGGTATCGAGCCGACTCTTGATGCAGGAGAGATAACTTCCGAAGGCTTCCTTCGCTGCTTTTGGAGTCGAGCAACCTCGTGCGAGAACCGCACCGACGATGATGAGTCCAGCCAACGCCAAACGCATTGTTGAGAAGGAGAAAACCGATGGAAGCAGATGACGAAGAATGAAAAATGAGCCCAGCACCGCCCTTATACAATATAAAACTTTCTAGCACTTAGAGTGCTAGATTTCACACTATCGCCGCGAATTGCAAATTTTTCACACGAATCTGTAAAGCTTTGAGATTATTGTCCGAGCAGCAGGGATCTGAAGTGTTCCACTGCAAAGGGAAAGGCAAATTCCAATTCAGCACTTTGATAAAGAACTATGGCAGTTTTCGGCTGTTCGACGGTGTACAAGGGAACAGGAAATAATGAAGTGTAATCTCTTCGAGTAAAATAAATACCATCAGCTCACATCGAGGCTTTGTGCAAGCCAGCAGTCCCTGTTCGGTTTCGAAAATGAAGCAATGTTCCCATAAAACAGTCTGGGTGTGACTTTGACCCTCATTTGACCCAGGCGGCATCTTCCTTCTGCCACAGACCTACTAGTGCATTTCTTCTCTTGCGGCCTGGTGATTTTATTTATCGGCGAACGCTGTTCTTTCCGGGATTCGTCAACATGCCTCCCCAAAAACCGTGTGCTGAAGCTCCCAGGTGAGAGATCATTTAGTGTTGGAATGTTAGCTTTAGAACCATGCCTTCCGAGACTGCAGCGGCTGCTGCTATTCCGAACAGTGAAAATATGAAAGACCCCACAATTGATGTTGGTAAAACGCCTGGAACCGACAAGCAAGAGATCAAACCATTGGAATGCAGCGATGTCATTATCCTGATCATCTGCGCAGTTCTTTTTTTCACTTTTATTTTCTTTGGATTCATCGGGATCGTTTGCCTTTGCGGCGATCTGCCGAACAAGACTTCACACCTTCTTCAAGCAAGATCTGCGAGCGACCCGATACGGCGTCTTAAATTCTTTTCCACAATTGTTGCGAGATACGAATTAACGAGAAGGGAGCGTTTCGAAGTGGTCGAGGCCTGCAGTTTGTCGACCAATTATTATTCCACTATTGTCTGGATGAAATCTGAATTAAGTTCCGGTACGAGCTTTCAAGAGCATCAGGATATGGATATCCAGTACGCTCAAGCGGCTTCCGTTTTACTTTTGAAGCTGCTCGCCACAGCTGAGGATACTGACGAGGTTGATGAGATTTTGGAGCGTCATTTCAACATCGGCAATCGTCTACGAAATGCCGGTCATCTTCAGAAAACCGGAGAGGGCCTGGAATTGGATCATTTTCACCGAACAAAGCAAATCTTGCAACGATTTTCGGAGCCTTGCCCTGATTGTGTTCGCGTAAAGCGGAACGTCATTGCCAAGTTCTCAAATCGTCAAACTAAAAAGGTGGAGCTGGAGAAATTGGCCAATTATGCGGAAAGGATGCAGTCTCTCTTATACGACGCGCCGGAAGAGGACTGGAGTCAGCTCCAAAATGAACTACGAGTGACAAAGGAGGCATTGGAGAATCTGAACAGCTGCACGACGTATTGCTGGCCTAAAGTGAGTCCACTTTCCTCGTTGATCGACAACCTTCCAAAATGGTTACAATCGATTCTGATTAAGTTGTTTGAGTTCTTCCGTATCTGTCTTGGTTTCTGAATAAACATTGAGCCTATAATAGTACCACTCTGCTTGCATGACTGGGGTAAGGCTTGAAAATCTCTGAATAGTGCAGTGCAGAAGCAACGACAATCGTTCGCAAAGAAAACGTGGAAAAAATAAGGATGCTGCCCACATCGAAGACTACTTCTCGTTTCAGCGGAATCAAGGTCAACGATTTGGATCATCAACTTTGTCGAGTGACTTGGCTTGCCGACTAGCTGTGAGTGACGCCGCAAGCCATTCGTATGGAACAACTTTCAATGTTATCATCAACTCATTGGTATTCACGAGCAGTCTGTCATCGACTAACGAAGTTGGTCGCTCTATTGTGCAACATCGTAGAGGTGCAACTCGCTAAAGCACAGGAGATTGACCCAAGTATAAATTCATTTATTCGATTTTGCTTGAAAAGGTGGAACTTTTTTTGACCAAATCGGAGTTGCGGTACAGGTGAATGCACGTCATTTGTGCATGTTTCGGTGGCTAAACCCTTCTTATTAGTTTGAAAGAGACTCACTCGGCGGTGGCCGTCGGCGCGGCGGTCTTCCTTCCAGTGCATGCGAATCTCCCATACTACAGTGACTTTAAACGACACTGCATATACATAGAATAAAGATATTACTCAGCATCCGACGCAGTCATGGCTTTAAATGTGAAGCCGTTGACTTAAAATCTTGCGGCGATCAGTCATCTTTCTTTTGCCTTCGCCATACTCAAAACCTATTCGCATCACCTAGAAAAATTCTCACATATCTTTTTCTTTCGATTCATTTCCATGCGAATAAATCTTTCATATCGTATCAAGTATGCTCCCGTAAGCGGCTGAATACGAGCAGGGTTTTGAGCGACATTTATGGAACGCTGAAATTCAATTTCTTCAATAAAGTTGCCAAATAATAAAATAAAAAAGAGGGGGCAACTTCGAGGAGCACCACAGCAGTGATGCTTGAAAAGCAATGAACAACAGGACGACGTCACGTGAAAATTTTTGTCGATAGCCACACTACATACGAACTCTTGAAATGCTTTCAAAGTTGATTTTTTCAATTTTCATTTCGCTACACGAAGTAAACTACATACTTTGACACGAGTAAAACAGTCAATACTTCTGTTTGCTCCTTGGGAACGCATCCCAATGTTTCTGAAGCATAGTAAAGTGATCGACATCCGGCGCTGCCTGCAATTCTACAATTATCAAACTGCAAGCGAGACAGGCCTGGACTTGAAATTGAGTGATGGTTCCATGCTGGTAGATGCAAAAAAGTCGCCGCAGGCGATTTCGTGTAAATGGTTCTCCGAGTAGGAGTGTCGTAGACGGCGTGAGGAACATGCTGAAGAGTGTCGAAGTAAAAGGAACCAACACTGCTGCAAGGACGCCAAATGCGGCTTCGGCCATTGGACGAGACGGCTCGGGACAAACTTCCACAAAACCGAGGAAGACGGTGTCGACTAATTCAACTGTCCCTGAGAGAGTCAACAGTATCTTTAAGTCCAACTGTTCTGACATAAAAGTTCACAACAACCTTGAACAGTTGACCAATTCGAAGATTTTCAGTTGCCTGAAATCGCATCGTTAGTGTGCTGCCAACAGCGTGCGCCTGGAGTTGTTTCGAATTAGTCCGAACGATCCAAAACACTCCCTAAAGATCATACAATCTTTTCGTTCCATTTGACTAACGACAATGCTGAAGAAAATTGTTAAAAATGACGCGGCGAGAAGCAACAAGTGCCATTCAATGGTGCCTGCATAAATGTTTGATTCTCGAAGAGTAAACAGCCTTCACCTAGTTCGTAAAGGGTAGCAGCTGCAATTCCACCCGAGACCTGAAGGATTCCAAGGCCAGCGCCGAGCCAGGCTTTTCGCTTATGCTCGTAGTCACGAACGAGAACAGTGGCAATTAGGCGTTCAGTAATGAGAGCTGGCAATCGTAGGGCTTCCATCGCCAAAAGGCTCATATGGATCCACCCCAAGGTGCGACTCAGTAAGAGTGAAAATTCTAGAAAAATGCGAAGATGTATTCTTCTCCCAGCCTTACCGATGGTAAAGATGGCGGAGAGGATTATCATGTAGCGGATAATGAAATTCGTAAAGCAGCCAACGCATAAAATAATTAATACCGCCTTTAAGTTGATATGAAAGAACGCTCTTGTAAGGATGAAATAGGCCAAAAGGCAGCTGGCGAAGAGCGAGACGAGAAGAAGCGCCAATTCCAGGTAACTGAGAGCCAGTGTCACGTAGTAATTAGTTTGAGAAAGGGTGTACAATTTCTGTAGACTAGTAGCGTTAATGGCCCGCAGCATAACACTGCAAACGTTGTGTTTATTGCTTCGCGTCTCTGACAGCGTCTATTACGCCGTTTTCTAAGGCCACATAATGCGACAGGTGATGAGGCCGACATTGCGGTCGTCTTTGGCCTGAATCAATCAGGGCACTTCAGCTTAGGGCTTCTACTTTCTTCGCAAAGTTCTGCCACAAAACCGCGTTCTCAAAACCCGATGTTGAAAAGCGACAGATTGTCTGATTTCACGTCTGCGTTTTAATCAGAACCTGTACTGTTTGTTGTAGCTGTGGAGATCCTTGCTATTCTTACGGCTTTTTGACAATGACCAAACAGGGTACATAGATATATGCATGCAATTGTGAAAGTGAAAGAACGAAATGGCATTTTAATTGGCCCAAAATGATAAAATGTGATCAAATAGTGTTCCGATGACGGACATCCCAATGTCTCTGAAGCACCGCAAAGTGATCGACCTCCTCCGTTGTCTGTAGCCTTGTTAGCAGTTAGGTTCAAACATTTACCTGGGCCTGAAACGAAGCAACTGAAGCATGGTGGCACAGAAACAGAAGTCGACGCATGCGTCGCCGAGTGACAGGCTCACCGAGCAACAGCGTCATGCTTGGTGTTAGGAACAAGCTGAAGGCATCACGAAGAATACGGACTAACATAGCGGCAAAGACGCAAAAACCGGCTTCCGCGATTGGTCGAGACGATTCAGGACTAGCATCCACAAGCCCGAGCATGATTGCTCCGATCAGACCAACAGTTCCGGTGACAGTAAGCAGTATCTGAAAGCTGCTCGGACATAAACAAACAACCTTGAAGATTTGTCCAACGCGAACGTTTTCTGTTGCCTGAAATCTCATTGTGAGAGTGCTACTGATGGCGTGCGCCTCGAGCTGCTTCTTATTAGTGCGAACGATCCAGAAAACTCCCTAAACACGTTGTAACTCATGTTCAATTGCTAACGCCGATGCAGAAGAGCACGCCCACAATTAAACCGAAGAGAATGATCTAGCGCCATATAAATGGTCCTGTACACTTTTAAGTTGTAAAAAATAAAATTTTGTTTAAAAAAAATCTTACCTAGTTCGTATGAGATGGCTGAAACAATTCCACTCAAAACTTGAAGGGTTGCAAGGCCAAAACCGAGCCATTTCTTTCTCTTGTACTCGTAGTTACGCACGAGAACGGTAGCGATAAGTCGTTCAATAATAAGAAGCGGTAAACGCAAGGCTTCGATCGCCAGAAGGACGAGCTGGAGCCAACCAAAAGCATAGTAAAGTTCGAATGATAACCCTAGAATCATTCAGTATTTTTCTTGCACTACCAATAAGTCTTACCTATACCGAAGACACTTGATAGAATAATCACATAGCGGATAATGAAGTTTGTAAAGCAGCCGGCACAGAGAATAATTAAAACAGCCTTGAGATTGATATGAAAGAGCTCCCGGGTGTAGATGAAGTAGGCCAAAAGACAGCTGGCGAAAAGGGAAAAGAGAAGAAGCACAAGTTCCAAGCCCATCAGTGCCAGTGTCACATAATAATATGATGTGGAAAAGGCGTATAATTGTTTTAGACTAGTGGCGTTAATGGCACGAAGCATATTACTGCACAAACTGCTACTCGCTAGCGAGATCGAAGAACGACAAACACCTCCTACAATTCAAGGGACCAGTCGTATCTGACGATGGCAGGCAACCAGCATGCGCACCAGGCCGAGGAACGAAGAACGCGTTATCTCAAAGCGTCGAGTGACAGGTGGTCGAGGGCCGGTCTTGTCCAATTTCACTTACAATTAGTGCTCCTCAAACTTTCGTTTCTGACATTTAGCTGCATCGCGAACGCCACCTTCTCCCTTGTGAAATCAAAGGACTGCCGGCTGAAATAAGAAAGTGTTTAACGTAATTCTCGTTCGCAATCTCGTTCGTCTCACAGACGAATCAAGGGCCTCACGTCTTCTCCACATCCTTAATTTTGAAGAGATTTGAACGTTCCCATAATAGAACCTGGTGTGGCAATTTGATCAGTTCTTCTCCTCGAGCCCAATATCCATAATAGAGTAGTACAATAGAATCGACAAACTGTTCAAAACCTAACACTCATTGTCAGTTTCTTGCTGCTTCTCTTACATGACGCGCCGGGAAAGGTTTCGATTCAGTTGCAAAATGAACTATCAGTGACGAAGAAGGCGTTGCTGAATCTGAACAGCTGCTCGGCTTATTGCTGCCATGAAGTGAGTCCTCTTTTGACGGTGATCGAGAACCTTGCTAAGTGGTTACATTCAAATCTGTAGATGTCGCATGAATTGTTCCGTATCAGTCTCGGTTGTTGAGCAAAAGTTGAGCCTGTGTGCCTCACTCACCTGGTGTAAGCTGGGATAAAACTTGAAAAGCTCCGAATGCTGCAGTGCGGGGAGAAACAACGATCGTTAGCATAAGAAACGTGGAAAGCAAAAAATTCGTTTATTCGATTTTGCTTGAAAAAACCAAATCTTTTTTGATAAATTCCGTGTTACGGTACAGGCGGACACACGTTATTTTTATATGACGCGCTGCGGAGCGCGCATATCATAGTGATTTTGAACGGCACTGCATTTGGAATGAAGAAAATGTGTGTATTGCTCAGTAATCACGCGATTGTTGTTAACTATAAAATTTCTTCCGAAGGCATAACGGCAACCAATCATCAAGCAAACTCACATCAGCCGTTGAATGAGAGCCGCGCTCTGCGCGCCATCTATGGAACGCTGAAAGTCAATTTCTTCAGTACAGTTGTCAAATTAAGAAAAAAAAAAGATAAAAATAGAGAAGGCAGCATCGAGGAGCATTAAGGCTGGAGTAATGCTTGAAAAGCGACGCACGACAAGACGTCATACACGAGAACATCAACTTTGTCGACAGCCACACTACATACACCTTCTTGAGCCGCTAAGACCATAAGAATGTTGTGCGAGTTTCATTTCTCTTCTTGAAGCAAACAATCTTGACCCGAATACAAGCAGAGCCTTTACAAGTGCTTGCCGCCAGGGCATGCGTCCCACTGTCTCTGAAGCAGCGTAAAGTAATCCACTTCAGCCACTGTCTGCAGTCTCACAATTAAAATCTACAGCTAAACTAACCTGGACGTGAAGCTGAGTGATTGGTTCATGCTGGCAGAAACGCAAAAGCCGTCGCAGCCGACTTCGCGTAAATGGTTCCCCGAGTAAGAGCGTTGTACACTGAATGAGGAACATTCTTAAGACCTTGTCGAAGTGAAGCAACCAACATTGCAGCAAGGACGCCAAACACAGCTTCGGCAATTGGTCGAAACCGTTCGGGGCAAACTTCCACAAAACCAAGGATGACAGTTGCGACCAGTCCAATTGTTCCTGTGACAGTGAGCAGTAACTTTAATGTCAACCATTCTACCACGCAAATTTTGTGAAAACCTTGAAGAGCTGGCCAACACGAAGATTTTCAGTTGCTTGAAACCGCATCGTTAGCGTACTGCTAAGGACGTGAGCCTCGAGTTGCCTTCTGTTCGTGCGTACAATCCAAAAAACTCCCTAGAGATCCTACAATGGTCTCGAATCTGTCTGACTAACGGCTATGCTGAAGAGGATTGTTAAGAATGATCCGGCAAGAAGCACCAAATGCCATTCAACCGTGCCTAAATGATTGATTATCGAAAACAAACCAGCCTTCACCTAGTTCGTAAAGGGTAGCAGCTGCAATTCCACCTGAGATTTGACATGTTCCAAGGCCAGCGCCGAGCCATGTTTTTCTCTTATGCTCGTAATCACGAACGAGGACTGTCGCAATTAATCTCTCGGTAATTAGAGCTGGCATACGCAGGGCTTCCATTGCCAAAACGGTCAGGTGAATCCAGCCAAGTATACGATTCAGTGAGAATGAGAATTCTAGAACCATTCCGAACCAATTTAGAGTTCTCATTATCTTACCGATGCCAAAGATAGCTGATAGAATAATCATGAAACGGATTAAGAAATTTGTAAAGCAACCAACACATAGAATAATTAAAATAGCCTTGAGATTGATGTGAAATAGCGCCCTAGTGCAAATAAAGTAGGCAAGAATACAGCTGGCGAAGAGTGAGAAGAGAAGAAGGACCAGTTCCACGCCCATCAGAGCCAGTGTCAAGTAGTAATATGACAAAGAAAAGGTGTACAATTGCTGTAGACTAGTAGTGTTAATGGCTCGAAGCATATCACTGCAAACGGGCGCTGTTCTATGAAATGCTTAGCGACTCGACCCTGCTCGCCACGACTGAAAAGACGCGCCTCACAATCAATGGCACGAAGTTTCACTACACATGACCTGCATGAAAGAACATTCGCGCTTTCATGCATAAAATGAGAAATGTCAAAATCTTCGCAAGTAAAAGAGAACACCAATCAAAGTTCACTTTATAATATACATATGGATGTACACAAGTAAATGAAACAGTGAAGAGGAATAATGACGGATGAATGATTACTACTCTGTGCACCTGACAAGGTTGTATTACGCCTTCTTCTCAAGCCGCGCAGGTGAAGAGGTCGACTGTTGAGGTTGCGAGACCTTCCCCGAATCAATTATTAGAGCCCTTCGGTCTACGGTTTCAAACGTTTTCAGGCTTCATCGATTTACCACCATTGAAAAGTTGAAAACAATTGCGAAACCCGGGCTTCCTGTCATGGAAAAGCTGTGTCGAAGAAGCTATTGGAGCGACCTATTATGGGAACAGAAGTTCGCGCATGCGTCTCGCTTGCTCATCTACGTCCTTCCCTCGTCTCGACTACCCTGATGTCCTTCTAGCGAACTTCATCGTTTACTTCTGTGTCAAGCAAGCTACATAAACTAAACTTTCATTCAACGCTTTAAGTTACAAACATGAATTCAGACTTTATTCAGTCGGCTCGGAGATGCTTACGAACCAGCGAGAAGAAAAGGTTTGAAGAGAAACACGCATGACGCTTCTCAAATGAGATGGATTTGCGCCTTGACACAGGCGATCTCCTCTCCTCTCGAGCCGGGATTCGCGTTCTTAATGCGGATGTCCAACTCGTACGGTTTGTCCTTGGCGAGCAGGTTGATGACGGCTTGGAACTGCGAGAGTTCGAGACGGATCTTCAAGTCGATGTTGCCCACTGTCAGCGGACAGTTGTGGCCGATGTCACAGCCGTCGATGTTGTTCCTGCACAGTTCCCTTTCTATCGTTTACTTACAAAAGACCGAGAGTGGGGATTTCCGTCCAGTGACACGAGTTGTCGTCCCAAGTTGTGCTGTAGAGGAAGATCTTCACATCGGCCTTGTTGTCCGTGTACTAAAAGTCTTGTTCGACTTTTCAGTTTTACACGCTGGTGAGAATCACGACGAAAAAAAGAAGGCAAACCACTTCGCCGGTATTGTTGGCGTGAAAAGTGAGAACGAAGGGCTTCTCGGGATCGATTGGGTAGAAGACGTTGCCGTCATCGTCCGAGACGTCAATGTAGCCGACCTGGATGGGCAATTCTGAAGAGAAGCACGGAGACTGTCGGATAGAACTTACTTCCGTCACAGCCATAGGTCCACAACTTCGTATCCGAATTGTTCGGAAAAGGACAGCTAGCGAGGTCCAACGGCACTGCCGACGACAAGCCCAAAAAGGCAGCAAGGACAAGGGTGAGCATCTGCAAGGAATATGATAGCTAGAGCTACGGCAAGATCAAAAACTCTTTGGAAAAGGCACGCGGCTCGAAACAAACACATAGCCTTGAAGGTTAGCCTTTTATAGTCCTTTAATGCCAAGAGCCTCCTAGTTAGTCTCTTATCGCTAACCATGCGTCGAGTCAGCCGATTGCTTAGAGATCAAGGTCAAGAAAATCGGCCCACCGGCTATTTCTCATCTTCTCCTTGGAAAGCAGTGTCTCTTCACCCTCGTTCAGGTGAGAAACAAACTCACCGTTGAAGAGAGATAACCATTCTGGCACCACCATTAACTATGCGTGATGTCAGGAAGAGCTCTCCTTCTCTTTCTCGCTGGGTGAATAATAAAGAGAACGCGAAAGGACAAAGTCCATAGAAGTGGTCCCTCTTTGACTCTCGACCATTAGGCCCCCCCCCCTCTCCAAACCGAACCGGTCGAAATCAAACCTTTTTTGTCCATTTCT
>JAQIXL010001415.1:0-18270 GCA_034700245.1 Poikilolaimus oxycercus
ATGTTCTTCAATACATGGGCTGTCGGCGTTTGCGGCGTAGTCGCTGTAGCATTTGCATTAATACCCCCAAGTCATGCCTTGGCCTCGGTTATCGTGATATGCATGTACCAAATCGTTGCTGGCGCGGGATGTGCTGGCTTCTATAAGTGCGCGACGATCGTCTGCAGGTGAGACCTCCTAGACATTTTTTAAGATCAAAGCTTTTGATTAAAATCAAAACAACACTTTTGCAGACAGTACAGTCATTTTGTGGTGTCGAATATTCAATTTACAAAATGTCTCTCGCTCTTCATCGCACCGGCCATGAAGGCAGTCTTCGTCGGCGAAGACGACAGCGTCTGGGCACATTGGCGAAATATGTGGCTTACGCTCGGAATCCTTAATATTGTGGTAAAGCCGAATGTCTGTTAGCCCTTTGAATTCTTTAGGTGAACTTTATCTTTTACATTGTGTGCACGAATCAGCCGGCGGAATTCACTAGAATCACACGCTACAACTGGGAGCACTACAAGAAGACGCGAAGCTTTGTCGAGAATGGGGCAATTGACGACAAGAAGATCACCACTATTGAAGTAACGGACTCATCATTGTAGCGCCGCACTTCGCCCTTCTATTGTACAAGCTCACGAGCGTTCTAGAAGAGAAATAGCTTTGAAGGAATCTCTCAAGGCGCCAAGTTTCACTAAAGCAATAGTAACCAATCGTTTCCAATTTGATGAAAATTGTCACTGTTGCTTGCCAGCCTGCTCCCAATCACTTGCAATTAGATTGCCAGAATCGCCGGGTGATAACAACTACATAGAGCTGTAGTTAATATTCTTCGCTGAAAATGACTAGCCGTACAACCCTAAAGGAACTGCCTCAAAAGATTTCGTTTTCACTGGGTTTATGATAGGAGACTTTTCCCTGCGCCTTCTTCTCATCCCCCATTGTCACCTTCGAAGTCAAAGGGTTCGTTCGGACCGGGCGGCCCACTTTCCTGGGGACAATCTTCCCACTGCTCTGCACCGATGCCCGTTGGGTGTATGAAGGGCCTTCTCTTCCTAGTGATTTCTCTCATTTTCGAACCAGTCTTGCCTTGCTTGAAAACTATACCCACTGAGAGGACAATTCTTCCCACTCGAAAACCTCGGGCCACGAGACGGACTACTACGACGACTACCACTCCCACTACAACTTGTACCAGCACTTCAACTTCAACTTCAACTACAACATCAACGTCAACGACGACCACCGGCGTTTGTCCTGAAGGATGGACGTTGATGGAATTCAGCGGTGTTTCCAACTGCTATCTGGTGCACTCTATCTTGAATTGATTCTCAATGACTTCAAGGTACTCAACGGCCCTCCCAATACTTGTGGCGAACTCAGCGGCTGCGTCGTTGGCTTCGTGAATAGCGGTTGTGAGGAGGCTCAAACTGCTTGCGAGTCCCTCGGCAGCAACCTCGTTTCCATTCATTCAGTGGCTGAAAACAGCTACGTTACAGGTACGTTTTCATTCAATCGGGTTTGCTATCTAGCTTCTTCCAGCAATTGCCAATGCGATGATCTATCCGGAGGTTTTCGGTTATCCGACGAGCGTCGCAGGCAATTCGTGGCATCAACAGACTTGCATTGGTTTGAAGACAGACGCTGTCACACCGAAGGACATACCGCCACCGATGACTGCCTGGTACTGGCGAGATGGTACACCTGACGACTTCAACTTTTGGACGTCCTATGAGAACCAAGGCGAATATATCGACATGATGGGCGTGGAGATGGCGGAGATGCAGAACTGCGCCATCCTAGGTCCGAGCGGCGGCTGGAACGACTTCACGTGCACGTGGGTGAGTACATCCAACTTCTTCACACTACGCTTTTTTTCAGCATCAGAAAAACGCCGTCTGTGAGAGGCCAGTAGCCATCTAGAGCTGGTGTTTTATCCGTTGTGGTCTATAAACAGTACTCATGGAGTTCATGTCAGGCATACCACGATTTCATGAGTGTACTCAAAACTTTCACATTCTGAGGGCCTGCAGCCGAAACAAGGACTATAGTAAGGCAACATGACAACTCGTCCCAAGACAACTCGTCCCTTGACAAAAGAGCACCAATTCTCGCGACTGGAAGTGGGTACCGACGTCGAATGCCAGTGACTCCCCTTCAAAAACACCCACGGGTGGAACTCATCGTGGCGATGGAAACCGTAGCATAAGCTTTTTGGCGTTTCAGTGAAAGCCTCGAAACACAAAATCCCTGGAACCGCACGTGGTGTATCGTGCGAAGAATTTTGGAGTCCTCGAGGTTTCTGTTCAAACGATCACATCACCTCCACTTTCCAAACTTCGTTTCCATTTTAAATTTTGTCATCAATGGGAGATCTTGGCCTTTAAATAGTCTTGTGTGTGTTGAAGCAGCAACTCGCCAACATCTGCAGTTCGATTCGCCTCTTCATCGCAGCGCCCCCGTAGTGTCCTTTTCGTGACCTGATGAAAGATTACTCGGCAGCTGTTTGAGTGAGTAAAAAGCATTGAAACCCAGTTTTCCCAGCCATTATGCCAACAGTTGAGTGGCTTGTACACACATCGCATCTAATTTCCACTTTTGCTATTGTTTTGAATACTATTGGCATCTATTTGATTTTGCGTCACTCAACGAGCGAAATGGCACTCTATCGTTATTGTGTTCTAGCCACCGTTGTGAGTTATAAAAGCCTTTCAGTTTTAGCTGTTTTCCGCAATTTTTGACCTATGCATGTCGCTGGTGGCTCAGTTTGAGCTGCTCTTTCCACACATTGGCTCGATGTACGCAGCATTTCTTAATTTTGGAGATCCGTGCCGCACTGGACTTGCAATTTTCCTGGTGCGCATTCTTCACGGAATAAATTTGGTATCTGTTTCAGACGCTAGCAACTTTGATAGTCTTCATGGCTTGTGCGCTTGGTGGAGGATTTATCTATCGAGCGTACCTTCTCGCAAGCGGCGCGCAAAAGGTTGCTGTTTCTGGTCCTTAAGACTCTTTCCAGAAGCGATTCGTACGACTTGGAGGCTTTCATATTTTTCAGTCTTTCGTTCTAGTCGTTATATTCTACTGGCTGTCTAACGAAGCAATTTTGCTTGATCACGACCTAATAGACTACTTAGATGTTTTATGAAACAGAATTTGAAAACCGACAATTCATAGAGATTCCCGGAACTCCTAGCTGCTGTTCGTGATCATCCGTTTGCCGTGACGCAACTTGATCGACCTTCGACAATCGCGGTGATTGTGGTTGCAATTTGTTTCTTCGTAATTGTGGTAAATTTATCTTTTAAAACTTTTAGTATTAGGTTCTTCTCGGCTTGTACTGCCTCATCTTCATGCTGCATCGTCTCTATCAGCAGCGAACGTTGATGTCACGCAAAACTCGAGAACAGCACGTTATGTTCATCAAAGCTCTTATAGCTCAAGTCAGTAGGAGTTGGCTGGAAAACTCTTACGTTTAGGCAGCTTCACCTGTCGTTTTAATTATCGTACCACTTCTTGTTGTTGTGTACGCGTTGTTTAGCCAGTCAACGGAGTCTAAGCGTTCGTTCAACAAAACGTTCCTTTGATCAAAAATGGTTCAGTGATCGGCACGGCGGCGATCATTCCGTTTACGTTGCATGCGTGTGTCAACGTCCTTATCGTGATCTTCTTCGTCACACCATATCGTCGGCGCGTGGTTGCCTGGTTTCGTCAATTTCGGCATGTTCTCGGCACTCGCTTCGAGATCAGTGACAAACCGGCTTTCGAATTCGGGCACGCGAGATCCTCAATGGCTTAATCTTCACCACAACATTTCTTCAGCATGTGAGAAATGAGAGCGGCGTCGATAAAGACACTTCTCCAGTCCCCCACTATACCCGCAGGGGATTGCTTGTCTCCGCCGGCAGCTATATCGGCTGCGCCGTTTACGGATTCCAAGTGAACTGGTTGATCGAACGAAGGAGCTTTCGGGGAGGGAGGCGAGCCGCTGTCCACCCGCCGCCCTCTTTTTCTGACGTTCTTTGCTATCACACCCTTCACACCCTTTAGCCTCGGGCGACCAACACTGGCCGGTCTAGCTTCGAGGGGCCAAAGGAAGGACGCGTTCTTCCCTCGGCTTTTCAAACGATACTGTGACCATTAGTTTCAGCTTTTCAATCGATTTCGATTCTGTTTTTAGTTTTTTGCCGAAGACCACTGGTTGGCGAGATATGAAGGGGTTTTGTTTCCTTCCTAGATTCATTACCGCCTAGGGTTGGGAATCGGGACCCGTCAGCCCCGGAAAACCCCGGTTTTTGGCCAACCCTGTCAACCCCGAACCCGGCAACTCCGACTTCTCAACCCCGGTCAACCCCGAAGGTGAACAGTTGGAAATCACCGTTGGCGTTTAAATGTAGAGGAAAAAGTGTAGAGGCGGTATAGACGTTGGTCAATGAGATGGCAATATGGAAAACCGGAAGTATTCTGACAAGGAAGAGGAGGAGGAGTAAAGTTGAACTCATTGCAGTGAAGAGATGGGAGAGCCGGGAGAGCCAGGTTTCAATATCACACCAGCGTTGAAGGACGATCACATACGGCCTTTCTGTTAGCCTGCAACAAGAATATGTATTCGGTTTTCATTCAATACGGCAAACGTACAAATCCACATCCTCGATTTCGCCACGTTCCATCACTACCGCCGTTCTGCGTTTCCATCGTCACGCAGTTCGGGGCTGGCTCCTATGAGACTGGTATTTCTCTGGCCGATTGCTTTCCAACCAGCCGCGGCTGGCTAGAGGCTTCGTCCTACCCCTGTTAATCTCTCTTCTTCTAGTTCTCATAGATCGTTGACAGCTGGTCAGCTCGCCCACCACTTTCCTTCAGAAAACCCTTTCCCCACAATGTAAAGTTTCGCGAAAGTTCTAAAGCAATCGCCCGATTGCCTCTTTCGAGCTCACCTTCGTCACTCGCCATATCGCTACTCCACCTTCAGTCGCCACTACCTTCAACCCTCCAACCGCAAGAGATCTCAAATTTCGACTCAGGCTCACAATCAGAATAAATCTCCCCTTCCAAACATGGCTGCTTGCATTTCCAATTAAAGCAGAAAGAAAACATACGACACAAGGACAGCCTCCGCCCCAGTTGGTATAAATGCCATTGGCTTGCGTTCCATCGGGCCAATAAAATTCGTCGGGATCTGTCGTGGGCGCGGTTTCGATGCGAAGACCAATGCATGTCAGGCGGCCATCACCATTGTTTGCAAGCCCTAGAATTGTTTGAGATTTCAACTTCAACGCCGTAGACTTCACTCACCAAAGACATAAGCGTTATCGGCTGCACTGAAAATGGACACCAATTCGCCCCCAGCTGCCTGACACATTGTTCTTGCGGCAGCGCAATCGGCTATTGGGCCTTCGATAAACTAGAAGTTTTGTATTTTTAGAGGGTCTTCTCACCAGATAGCAGTAAACCTCGGCTCTTCCGTTCTCGTTCATCTCCCATCCGTCCGGACAGATCCCCGTTGTTGTGGTCGAAGTTGACGACGTACTTGTCGAAGATGTACTTGTTGTCGTAGAAGTTGAAGTCGTTGAAGTGGAAGTCGTCTGAAAGATTTTCCGGGTGGAGGCAAGAAAAAGAAAAACAAGAAAAAAGAAAGCAGGAAAAAGCCATGCGGAGCCGATGCTTCTTGGGAGCACAAATAGCTGAGTGAAAACGAACAGGTTCAGTGGTCGTAGTCGAGAGAGTTGTCGACTGCGTGCATGTGGTGGTAGGCGTTGAGGTTGACGGCGTTGTAGGCACTGTCGCAGGCGCGGTAGTCGTCTTCGTAGTCCTCATTGTAGTGAGGATCAGCGTCTCGGTCGGAATTGTCGCCAGGCAAGATTCAGCGACTATCACCAGCTGGATAAGGAGCAGAAGCTGAACGGCCAGCATCATTCGAACTTTGCAAGGCAAGTGAGTGATTGAATCTTCAACAGAGCGTCGCCCAGCAACCGACCCAAATTTGTCGAACAAAAGACGTTTCATCTTCCCTTCTTCGCCCGTTTTCAACCCCCGCTTTCTCTCTCTTTCTCTCTATGGGGGGCGGCGGCGTCTGGGAAGAGAACATTGCCATAGGAATGTGTGAAATATGAGGAGCTTGTCTCGTGAGATCTAGACTTCTCAACATCAGCAATAGGCTCTTGAGAAGTGAAGATAAAACACAGCCCTCAAAAGCTCTCCCCGTCCCTTCTCGTACAATCTGAGCCGGCAAACAACAAATGCAACTGAATTAGTGACGGAAATAACGAGAGCCATCGGCCTCCCAGCGACAGCTCAGCTCTTGAGGTGCTCACATAGGACACTTGATAGTTTTGGACGTTCATTAGGCAGGCCGACACTGTTTCAAGAAGCAGAACGGAGATTCTGAATTCGAGAGACCATGCCTCTTATCGATTCCAACTTAACAACTTTAAGCTTTCAGGTTGTCAGCAAAACATGCCCTCTTCTATTAATAACCGTCTTGCGCGGGGAATATCGAGTGCTAGCGAGATCGCTCATCGAGTGTCCTGAAAGAGGTCTCGTTAAGAAATTGATCGAACATCAAAACGATCCATTTGGATTGCAACTTGAATACCATGTTTTGACCCTTGCCATTGACGCCGTAAATCGCACAAATTTTAAAAGAAACATTGCGGCAAGGCGTTTCGGTGGCATCCTTCAAATCGCTCTTCGACAAAACCCACCGCAAGAAGTGTTCCCTTTCGAAGGACACCTGGAGAGAAATCCAATTACGGCGTGACCGACAAAGCGAACAACCGTTGCGAGGCGGGAGATCCGTTTTTACTATTTAAGGAATGACGCTGCCTTCTCATGCGAGGAGGCATCAGTCACTCAACCGAAGTCGACCGTCGAGTTCCTCATGCGTCTTCTTCTCGTCCTCCTCCTCGTCGTTGGCTACGCCGTTTTCAGCCGTGTCTCTGCCTGTATCGCCATGTCTCCAGGAAGCTGGGTCGGTCCCATAAGGCCTCAAAGTGGCCAAAAAAAGCGACTGGGTCGGTCTCATAAGGCCTCAAAAAGGCCAAAAAGCGACAAGGTTGGTATCTCACGCCGAATTTGCGACAGGGGTCCTTCAGTTAACGAACCAGCTCGTACACTGGCGGGAGAGCTCTTCTGTGCAAATTATTTCTTTTGATTTGCTTCTGCTATAATCGCCCCGGCGCGAAGCGCCGGGGGAAGTTTCCTTTGGTCGGGTGTTTATACTCCCTTTAAGATCTGGAGACCATCGTTTCTGACGCTCCAAACAACTTTTTGAGCCGCTCTAAAGCACATCGTCAATGCGATTCTCTTCTCTACCTGCCAGTTTTTTTTTTGAATCTCCGAAAACGGTTGGATGGGCAGGAAGAACGAGCCACTTTTAATTACAGAAAGTTTGGTGTGGTCCTCATCTGAGAAACCAAGGCCATTGAAGATTCTAGGGGCTAGTGTGGAATGTTCTAGAACAAAGCGCCTTTAGAAGCCGTCTACTCCACTAACGTTTCTTTTTTTACTTTTACTGCGCCCTTTTCTCAACTTCTGGGCAAAAAGGCGAAGTTTTCTTTGGTCGGCCATGGATATTTCACGCTCTTTTCTCGCTTCATCACCAAAGGAAACTTCCCCCTTTTCTCGCCCTTTGGGCCTCTATCGAGATAGAAATTGAGTTCTGGTTCTAAAGAGCTTCTAAAGTCAGCTCTCAATTCTTTTTTCTTTGAGCTTATAGCAACCGAAAAATTCGTCCCAATTTCCCTTCTCTTTCACCAGGCTAACGGGTTCTGTGTTTAGCAATGCTGTGCATCACATGCCTTGCAACCCAGGTCCAAACGTCGGAAGACGACGATGGATTACACGACATCATGACGGAATTGACTCAAAGTAACAATATGTGCTCAACGCTGCTCGTAACATGCGAGCTAAGGGATGATGCAGCGGGAACCGTAAGACTCACGGTAAGAATAAAACAGTTGAAAGTTTATCTCCGAATTGGCCAATTGTTTTTTTTGGTGATTTATTTCTCTAAAAAGAAACATTTCGATGTTTGTAGTTCAACGGCAACGCAGGGAACGACGCAGTGACCATGCCAACTCCCATTCGGATCACGCTGACGTGCACGGCGGCTGGCACGTGGCAGCGTGTCGAGGGTGGTCCGGCTATTACAAGTGCCCACTGCGGCGCCCCACCTCCAGCACCCGCCTAATCAATCTCGTCGATCAGTATCTTGACCAAAGACTCTTTTGCTCGATTATATTCAGGTATTTGCCGTTGATTTTTATTGCAAGTATCTCGACATGTTAACAAATAAACGTGGAGATAGAAAATGTTCAGTTGAATCTCCTTGGGTTCAGTTTCGACTTTCAAGGTCTTCCGGCTTTGGCAGTGATTTGACAAAGGCGAAGCAAAAGAGAATGCTGCCTTGTGTACAAAGTATTCATTGCTGTATATGGGATGTTTCGTCGGTGCGGAAGTCGTCAGTTTTCTCTCTTTGTAGCCGACGTTACGTCTATCTGCAGAAGCGGTGCTCTTCTGTGATCCCGGATTCTTGTGTTCAGAAACTTCTATATCTCCGCTTGTCAGATCAGGCCGGAAATGTCTTGAAATGAGCATTCCCACAATGAAGCGTGTCAACCAGCAACATAGGGGCATTCGAGCAAGAATCGCGTTCCTCCGTAAGTTATCATGGCTTCTTTTTTGCGTCTTAATGCTGATTGCAATTCTTTTCCCGATTTCGTTGCCGCAATCGTTGCGCTGTCCGCCGAAGGCGGTGTGGAATCGCCAACGTGCCAAGTGCGAAGATGACGAAGCAGGCGACAAAGGACAAAATGATGATGGATTCGGCAGTTAAAAAACCATCGGGTTCAACGTGAAAAACTGCATAGGAGGGTCCGCATCCCGTTTCGATCGGCCACGGGCGCCAAAAACATTCCCCTGTTAGGCACAGCTCACGACACCGGTTGACAGGTCCTTCTGTACGTGGAGCCCGAAGTTGTAAAAGAACGCTTTATCAGTTTATGTACTCTTCTATAAGTGTACAAAAAAGTTGTTAGCAACTCGTTCAAACTTAGGTCGTTGGTTCGCTTTTGACACTGTGCTTTCCAGGTCGCATTGTAGGTTGCTGGACCGTCCGAAAGGCCCTCATTGATTCGTCGTTGCTCTTTACTTTAGAGAAAAGTTCGCGAATGCATTTCTCAAGGCAAGCTCGATACGGCTTCGTATGCAAAATGAGGAACCCGGAAGAAACGGGAGCATGGAGACTGCTCACATTCAATGCATAGTGACAGATATCTGCAAGCGATCGAAAGTCTTGTAAAACGAAAGCAAAGAGCATCCGCTGCATAATCGAATTACTTGCTTTCAACTTACATTGTATATCCCAGCGAACCTGTCTAACATATGCTTCAAGAAGGCCTCTGTCAACTCTTCCCATTTCTGCCACTAATGTTGGCGCGATGCTGATTCCGTAGAAAAAGATGATAAAAATCGTATGACCCAATTTTGTAAAACGAAACGGCGATGATGGAGCCTGGGCTGCCTTCAAGCTTCACATAAGTGAGTCGTGGAATGATCTCACTTGAAAACGCCAGTAGAAGCACATCAAAATCGAATTGGCCATGCAAAGAATAAGAAAAATAAGAATGACCTGAAACTCATAATTGAAGAATATTATTGTCTCGACCATTTGGTCGTGCGATCTCATGTGAAGAAGCCGCCAGAGTGGGCCGGTCGTGAAGCCAGCGTAATACGGGCAAAGCACAACAGGAGCCATCAGATGGGCCAGGTAAACGTCGAAAGCCAGGCAAGAAAGCTGAAAGTTAACAACGTTGGGGGAATCTCGGTGCACTACCGAATAGTTCAGCAAGAGCCAACGATATGTGGGAATTGTCGAAGATTCAAAAATGACCAAATACAGAACGAAACAGTTATTGAGACCAGAAATACCAGCCATAATTTCGGAAAACAGCATCAGTTGATATGGTTCTTCGAGCGATACATGCACCTTCGTGTAGGGCATTTCGTCCACACAATGAATGAAAGACGAATAGTTTGCAATACAATCAATTCATTTTCACTAGATCCAACTGCTGCGTCGGCTCCAGCTGCCTTGCTCTCACTGTAACTGGCGACACATAAGGCCGCCCACTCTCGCTGGTCGCTTCTTAACTCTCTTTTCACGCCCCAGATGTTTCTGAAAAGAATGCTGTCACCCACTCATGAATTCTACCCTAGACGATGAACTCGAGTCTTCTCGGACCTAGCAATGATTTTCAGCTGTACACCACTTCAGCTTCACTTTGACATTTAAAACAGGCACTTATTCCACTCACTAAAGTATTCGCAAGAATTCTCAAACGTTGGAGCCCCGTTTTCTGGTCTAGCTTCAGTAAATGTCTCTGCTCTGAAAGTAACCATTGCGCTTAAATATGAAGATTGAGTAGCAGATGTTGACGGGTTCCAGCTGTTCGTGGTATGGCTGTAGCAAGACCAGCGTTTGCCATTGAGCAGGTCAAAGACAAAGTTTGGATCTCAAGTCGGAATCTTGACGCCAACAATCCAAGTGATGATATTTTCCCGTTTGACGGTCATTACGCACGAGTGCCTGCAATGAATACAACGTCGAAATACGCTGATGAGTTCAGAGAGGTCACACTTCCCCTCAGAATCTTTTTACACGCATATCAAGGAGAGAGAGATATCAGGTCTAGTTCGATCATATAGCAATGCGGGGTGTTGAGGTGTTAATGATATCACGGAGTGAAATGCTTGTGGAGGGTTATTTCATGTGCTGAGTTGTAACTTCCGTCGCGTTGTGATCATTATTCAAGCCTTTCATTGCACTTTCAAAAGTCAAACGAAGAAGTTCCGCGATGAAGAGGCATTTGTGTGAAGATTGGCAGTTTGCACGAGCGTATCTAGAGTTAGGAGAATCTCCTTTTTAATTCAACCAGGTCAGCCAAAGTTACAACCCAGCCACTAAAATCCGTTCAATTCTCACGCCTTGGTTTATTTCCTCTTCGCTAGCCAGCTGATCCAAGCAAGCATTGTCTGGTGGTTTATGTTCCATTTTTACCTTTTAAAATTGGAAGTCTCTAGACAGAAGTGCCACTCGCAGTCTATGACAAAATGAAGCTTGCGGCAATATTTTTAGCGATAAGTTCTCTTGCAAAGAGTGAGTGCCCTCCCGGCTGGACATGCTATTCGCCCAGATGCTACAAGGTATATTTGTCACTTCGAAACGAAGCTTTGTTCAGTACTTTCCAAACGTCCTGAGTTTCGTACGAGCTGAGAAGTTTTGCCGCGATCACAACGCTTCGCTGCCAGATATTGATTCGGAAGAGACCAACACCTTCCTCAAAGGTTCTTTTATTTGTTTCACAACTAGTTCAATAGAGCTGGTCGTGAAAACGAGCCACGGACGGGAATGAGAGGAGTCGCGTGGACAAACGGTGCCCCCTTTCCCAATACAAACTTCGCAAGGATGATGGAGGTAAAAGAATGAATGCGGGTGAAGTCTTAGTTTTCTTACAGATAAGACACAACGACCCCAATGTCATACCGCTTGAAGACCGCTGTGTCTACATGAAGCCAGATGGAACCTGGGGCGAAACCCATTTGGTAAATTTGCCGTCCGTCTGCTTGCCAAAGGTTTTTTCAGCTCAGCGTTATCAGTTTCACGTGTGTGAGTACGGTCTCAAGCTGCTAGCTTGGAACAGCGCGGCTTTTGAGACTCTTCCAAAGAATTTGTCCGTAGCTTTTTTGGCGACTTTTGAGACTTCTGTCTATGAGTGGTCATAATTCTGTGCAAATGTCTGCAATAAGCCTGGAGGTATTGCCTATCGGTCTCCATAGAAAAATTGTTTTAAAATCCATGCGAAGAACATCAATACAAAAAGATTAAACGATTTCGACAGAGGTGTGAGCAATGGCGATGCCGCCGAGGATGATGACACGACCGGTGTTGTTGCACACTACGAGTGTCCAGCGCTTCTTCTCTCTGCTTCACATTGATATGAAAATAATCCGACCATTGGAAGGCGTCCTCGAGAAATGGAAGTGCAGAGCCTAATTGGAAATGAAAATCGGCTCAGCGTCCTTCATGATGAAGTTGTGAATGGCAAATGTGAAGATTGCGAAGCCGACGATGAAGGCCAAATTGAAGATCGGTTGCACATCGGCCGCCTCTCCTTCGTCTATCTTAGCCATGACTGCAGAGTAAATCGCTTCGTCCTTCGCAAATTGGAGATCTTCGTAAGAAATGGGATATTCAAAGGTTCATTATTCGCGCGGAAAAGTCCAAGTCAATTCACCGCGGAAAAAGGTAGGTGGCTGCCGCATAAGAACCGGGATTTCGGGGTGGGCGCACTAGGGGCACTCGCGACGCGCTTATCACCGGGAAACGCTAATCATCCAACTTTTTCTTTGTCTGGAGATTGATCGGATCGCATGCAGCGAGACGTCTTTCATCGATTTCATCCTCACTATCGGATGCAATGCATTCAAGCTACCGAGGCAATCCTGCAAATATTATCAACAACGTCGCTATGACTTCTTGACTGAGAAAATAGTTTCTTCGCTATTGGTTGTCCAGGTCTGAGCTCGCAAGTCAACGAATCCCATCAGCTCTACGCGAAAATAGCAACGGAGAAAGGATTGGACGATTTCCACAGAGGTGTGAGCAGTGGCGATGACGCCGACGACGACACGACCGGTGTTGTTGTTTGCCCAACCAGGACGCGGACACGATGCACACAACGAGTGTCCAGTGCTTCCCTGTGCTTCACATTGATACGAAAATAGTTCGGCCATGGGAATGCGCCCTCGAGAGACACAGCCCTCGGCAAGAAAGCAGTTCTCGAGTCTATTTTTCGATATGTGAGCAATCGACGGCAAGTCGGAGGTTGGGGGAGGAGGTGTGTTGTTAGGCGAGCGAGGGTGGAGGAGGCTGGTTTCGAGACTTCCCCGCATCCTGTCTCCCACCACGCTCCTTCACAATGACGACCACCCGATGTTGTGTATTGCGGGGAGCGGCGGTGGTACGCGTGGCGCCACGGGGGCTATTGTCACTAGAGGTAGAGGTGCAGAAGTTGCTCGTTCCCTTTCCGCTAGCAGAGAGGAGAGCAGGAAGAGGAGACAGTTAGACCAACGCGTGTCTTCCTAGTCTTCTCTCTCCCTCTCTCTCACCTGCCTTGTCGCAGTCCTGTAGAGGAGGAGGAGGAGGCGCGCGACGGAGGCGGCGGCGCCCCGTGGACGTAAGCTCGTGAGCAAACGCGCATGCGCGCGCGCCTCTTCCTTCCCTTCTTCCCATCCGCCCTCCGGGGGATGGTGGTCGTGAGCGCACTGTTTTCCCTCGTCGGAAGGTAGAGATCACCACCTTCTGCATGCACTTCTTCCCTCTTCCTCTCCCTCTTCCCTCTTCCTTACATTGTTTGCCTTTGAAACATTCCTCAAGAGATGCCCCTTCGAGTGTTTCGACAAGGACCGATTTTCGGGTTGCCCTTAACCTCAGTTCTGTCGTGTTCTTTCGTAAGTCTGTCTACGCCACCGTGACACGTTGATCCTCCCAATGCTCGTCGATTGCCTGGCGTCCCGCTCTTCCGACTACTTCGTTCTCCGGTTCCGACGCCCGCATTTGGGAGGCTGGGGGCAACTTTGCTCATAATCGGGCTCGACGCGGAACACGTTTGAGTCGACGAGGAGGCGGCTGTCTGCTCTGTCTCTTCCTGAAGGCGTCTTCATGCATTCGTTGAAGAAGCATTTCGAAACCCCTTATTCACCAGTCAATTTTGCGAAGCTTTTCGGTGAGATTCGGTTTCCCATTCGCGAAACACTTTTTATGCCAGCCTTGCTCCTTTTGTGGTCTCCTCGACGGTCCATTTAGGGCCGTCCGCGTCCGTGTCGTCCATTTCGAGCCCGTCTTCCCCTTTCTCAGCTGTTGACTTTACCGCCAAAGCTGTGAGAGTGCCCAACACACTGTCTTTGCACGCCCCTTTCTTTTTATAGAGGACGCGTCAAAATGGCCTGAATAGAGATGGGAAACGAACCATGAAGAGGCGATGCACCTTTCAACTTGTCCCTTCCACTCTTTTTCTATCCCGCCACTCAGAGACGATTTACGTAGGTCACGCCAGTTGCGAGTGAGTTGCCCTTGTGTAGTGAAGGGCAGTAGAGCACTTCGCGTTCTCTTCACTTCTTCATCGTGTTGGGACGCGCGTTCGCCTCTCCCCTTTCAACATCGTTCACCGTCGCTGCAGCGTCCAACACATTCATTGTGAATGTGCGATGACCCTGTAGGGACGGCGGCGGCGGACGGCTATTGTCCATGCACGACGACCACCTAGCTGTCCCATCCCCTCTTCCCTCTCCCCCTCTGCAATCACCACGGCCACGTACAGGCAGGCGCGCAGTTGCGCGCGAGAGCCACATTGCGGCTGGTTTTTTTCCCGCCTCACCCACAGCGAGTGATCACGCAATTTTATGACTCCACGTTTCGTTTCGTCCGCCAACAGGCAGCAATGATGCGATCGCCCCGCGGCCAACGCCCGCCGCCTCTCTCAGCTTCTTCCACTTCCCCCTCTCCTCTGCGGAAGGGGCGAAGCCAGCTCGAGGAGCATTTTTTTTCTTATTCGAACGGACACCCCATGAGGAGGAGGCTCCTCCGACCGGTTGGTGGTCGTCGGTCAGCGACGGGTCCATCCACTCCCCCTTCCACCCTCAGAGCCACTCCTTCCTCGCCCACTTCCGTCGTCTCTCGTCCGACGGCGCCGAGACATCCCCCTTCTGTCGACCACTATTGTCCACTTTTTCTTCCTCTCTTCCCTTTTCGTCGTGATTTCCGGCCCTCCTTTGTTACGCGATCAGGAAATCCAAAGGGGCTAAGCCCTTTCCCCGATGTGCGTGAAATCAAGTCGCATTGATCGATCCGGCCGTCTTCGGCCTTGAGGGCTCACGAGGGAGACGCGGGCGGCGCATGGGGGCGACTGTCCGCTCGAGGACCCTGGTCATAGGCGTGGCAGGCCACCCCCGCCCCTTGCTACTGGCGTCACGAACTTTCAACGTCTTCGCGACGCCTGATATTTCCCCGCTTCTCTCCCAGACGCTATCAAAGCGTGGCGTCAGAAGAGAAATCTCGGCTCTCAAGGGGGAAGACCCGCGAAATCAATCGCCGTTGTCTTCTCACCTCCGGCGCTCCGTCGTCGACGTGTCCGATTCGCGCCTCTCAAGGTCTCCTTCCATCGCTCCTCCTTGCCTTCGGGGTCCTTCTTTCCTTTCTTCAACTTCCTTACCCCCATCAAGTGCAGGGCGGTGCTAGTTCCCTTCACTCTCTCACACTCGGGCTCGACTCGAACGGCAATACACCTTGAAACCCGGTTTGACGGTTTGTGCTAGACCCGGCAATTGCCCCCTTAACCCCGACACTTCACCGCCGCGTGATTTCTTGTCTTCCGGGGGAGCCGAGCCAGGCACTTTTTGAAAGCGCCATCAGCACCCCGCTGGAATCTGCCAGTTTCACCTTCTTGTTCTAGAGCCCCACCCTTTAGTTCAATCAGGTGACTGGGGTCTACTCATAGAAAGTGTTCCACTTGTCATCCCGATGTAAAATTCAGCGACTCTGTTGGTGGTTAGTCACCATTTTGTTGAAAAAGAGGTCCTCTCCGCCAAAATGTGGCGTATAATTGATAAGAGAATGACCGCAGATGGCAATTTCGTCGTCGCCTTTTGCCCACGTGTCGCCGCGTGAGTCAGTCAGTATCTTGCCTTGCGCGCTCGCGGCCCTCTTGCTCTAGCTCTGGCCTGGCGAGGTGACAGTCGAGCCCTCTCTCGACCACTTTACCGTTTGTTTTTACATTTTTTCCTCTCCACATCTTACCTTCTTCTTCTTCTCCTCTGTGTGGACATTTCTTCGCTAACACAAAACTTTATTGTGCAAGGCGAGGCGGAGAACCTCAAACTTTTGGTTTACTCTAAGTGAAAGGAGGTGACACGACAGGTCGTGTCACTGTATCAAAAAGTCGTCCTCGTACTCGTTTTCCAAAAGGCCTTCTCCAAGAAAGACTGTGTATGTCACGAGTAGACCACTTGAGGGGGAGCTCGACGTTCCGTTCAACTCCATTGTCATGCCCTCCACCTCCTCCGAGAGTTCTTCTCTCCTCCACTGAACAACTCCCGCTGTCGAACCTCGTGTCGACGCCGGTCTCCCCCGCCTGTCAGTGTCACCCAATTCCTTCTCCCTCTCCGACTCCTCGCTCCAGCTCTCAATCCGCCGACCGACGTCGACGCCTCCCCCTGCGCATGGTGGTGGTAGTTCCAAATTCCGTTCCATCACCATTCGCCCCCCCCCAGACCCGTGTGTGTATTTCTCTCTAGCGAAAACTGTCACACGTCGCGGCTTGCCACGCTAGCAAGCTTCCGTTTGCCATGGCACACGAGGAGGAAGAGACCTTAGCACAGACGGCATTGTGTGTGAGAGTGAGGGGGAGCACGCCCCCACGCCTCGACGTCGCGACCCCCGCCAATTCTCGCCGAGACTTCCTTTCGTCTTATCGCACACTATGCCAGCAAACGCGAACCGGAGCGCGATTCGACTGCGTCGTCGTCTCGCGCGAGCGCTATTGTTTTTGTTGTGCTAACGTGAAGAAGGCGCTTTTCAGCCCTCCATCACACCGTCATTTCGACGTTGAGACGAGCGGCCCGATGAAGCCGGCGCCGGGCTTCAATCGCATCCTTGACGACCTCGCGCGTCGTCAGCTCCATCTCGACTTCCAGTTCGGCGAGGCCGCCGAACGTTATGAGGCGATTCGCAACATCGGAGCCGGCGCCTTTGGCATCGTCTGCGAGGCCGAGGAAACCACTTCCGAAGAGAGGGTGCGTCTTTGTGGCTGACAAAGAGAATTGCCATCAACGAGTTCAGGTTGCCATCAAGAAGATTGCGCATGCCTCCGCGACGCCGACGCTAGCGAGAAGAACTCTGCGGGAGATTCGAGTCCTGCGATACATTTCACATCCCAACATTGTTTGCCTCAAGGACATCTTTCGGACGAAGGGACCACTGGGAATGGACGGTAAGTAAACTTTGCGAGGTCTTTTCATTATAAATCTTCAGTTTATTTGGTGATGGAATTAATGGAAGGCAGTCTACACAACGTTATTCATGGTTCTCCCTCACCACTCGAAGATGATCTGGTCGCACACTTTCTCTACCAACTTGTCCGCGGCCTACGGGTAAGCCACTAAAAGAGTTCTTGTAATGTCGACCGACGCCACACTGACCTTGAGAAGGAGGAGGAGAAGGAGGAGGCTAGTCTCTCCTTCTCCCTCGTCCTCCGCCCTTCTCATTGAAGTGCCTCGACGAGCCGCACCCTGACACGCCAACCTTCATTTCTTTCTTTCGAAAATGACGAGAAAAACGTTCAAACGGCCGCCGCGCAGCCTCCCATTTGAATCGTCTAGCGGTGCAACCTCAAAAACTCGTCCGATTTCAGTACTTGCACACAGCGGGCATTGCACATCGCGATCTGAAGCCGTCGAACCTGCTCGTGAACAGCGATTGCCACCTGAGGATTGCCGATTTTGGAATGGCAAAGCTGGCGATGAGAGAGCATTTCGAGGAGGCTGAGGAACATTGCTTCTACATGACTCAACACGTCGCCACCTTGCCCTACAGGTTCTTTCTTTCTTCACTTGTCTTCGTGGAATTGCTAGAAGCCATCCCTTCCCAGGTCCTCCTCCTCCTCCTTCTCCTCTTTCACGAATTAGAGAGTGGTGGAAAGCGCGAGGCGAACGTGGCTTGCCCGCCCGACTCGTCGGTCCTGTTTCGTATAATGCGACGCCCACGTAAAAGATCAAAGCCTTTGCGTTTCCTCCTCTCCCTCTCTAGTTGGAAAGAGAGAAGAAAACACTTGAAAGAAGCTTCTTCTCGTTGCCGCTTGCCTCCTGCGTCTAGCCGTTCGCTTGATGGGTGAGAGAATTCCCTCGATTTATCGTCGGATTGATTCAATTACGGGAAACCGCCTTGTTTGGGTGGCGGGCTTAAACTTGAACCATTAAATCGAGATAGCCGAAAAATAAGGCGCTCACATAAAAATTGAGAAATGGCCGGTACTGTAGCGAACCATTCCGAAAACAAAGGCCACTCCCCTCTTCCATTTGATTTCAAGATGGTGAAGTGTGCGTGGAGTTGGAAGAGAACTGGTCGGGATTTGAGTCATCGTCTTCTGTCAGGCAGCCCACACCCCTTGCCTCCTCTCCAACCTGACCTCATTTGTCTTCCTTGGAAAGAAGAGAGACAGTAACGAC